>CM030844.1:10335582-10340582 GCA_018105865.1 Metaphire vulgaris
TAGACAAAAATTTAAACTATGCGTGTCATGATGTCGGCGCTTGCAGCTGCAAATTATCCGAAGTGCACGCATGTAAACTCTTCGTTTATAAACTATAGAGCCTGCTATTAGTTCTATACACGAAACCTGATTAAAACTCAACCCGAATAGTTTTCTTTTAGAGCTCAATTCGGCGTCTATAGTGTTACCTCTACACCTGCGGCTTCTATGGCGCCGTCTGTATCATTCGTGTAGATTATTTTTGTCAGTGGCGTAGCCAGGATTTCCGGAAGGGGGGTTTTGAAAAAAATTTCGTCGATAACCGCCAAGGGGGGTTTTCACTCCAAAAAACGCCTAAAAAATAAAAATTGCATGGAAATACATAAAAAAGATTTTTCCGCCGTCCAAGAGGGGTTTTTAACCCCAAACCCCCGTGGCTACGCCACTGATTTTTGTCAACGGAGATGATAGCCCAAGTGTAGGGCTGTAGGCCTATTAAGCCTGCTGAGTCATCGTAAACGGCACTTCTGCCAACGCCTATGCGTTAAAACGATTAATGTACAAGCGTTTTCAACAATTATTAAATTGTGGAGTTCGGGAAGCAAGACAAGAGACGGGTTCTGGACTTCTGGTTAAGGGTTATCTTGTCTGACCTTTAGTCTTATCTTGGCTTACCTGCGTCAGCGTCGTGCGTCACTGTGACTTAAGTCAGACAACTTAACGACGATTTTGATTGACTCATAGTTACTGAAATTGTCCTTGTAAAATTAATCATCTCGTGGTATATACGTGTGTGTGTGTGTGTGTGTGTGTGTGTGTTTACAGTATGTGAGTTAATGTAGATTAAGCATTGAGTACTCGTTCACACATCGTTCACGCAAATGAGAGATTCTATTAATTTCTTTAAAAATTTTAACTGCTCTCGGCCATTAAAAAATAAATAAGTAAGAGTGCTGCTAAGTAAGGACGCCGCACATCTTTTTCTTCATTCTCCCGGGGCATATAGGGGCTAGTGTCAGTGAGTGCAGTTCACCTCAGCGGTGCACTCACTCTGCGGCGCTCAGGGGTTCGTTGGGTTCGTCGACGTCAAAAACTCCGCCTCAGCTAACGATCATCCGACGCAGAAAATCAGAGACGCGATAGCCCCTACCAAACAAACCGGTGTCATTGAAAGCACATTTACTAAGTACGATATACATACATACATACATATATATATATATATATATATATATATATATATATATATTATCATGTGCAAGTGAGTTTATCTCTTGTCTTATATTGGCGTGTGTATACATGATGTGGAGTAAGTTAGTTTTAAAAGCGGAAGATAAATGACTGCTTCAAGTACGTGCGTTGAATTTCCCCTCTCCACCTCCTCCTCCTCCTCCTCCTCCTCCTCCTCCTCCTCCTTCCTTCGTCCGTCGGTGTATCCAGTGCCACTTCGTGAAATTCTCCGACTGATAGACGCAAACGATGGCCTTAGGTCTTATGGTTGGTGTTCGCTTTAGATTAGTCGGGGTCGTTGGTTAGTGTTACTGTCTGTCTGTTTATCTCTGTCTGTGTCTGTCTGTCTGTCTCTCTCTTCTCTCTCTCTCTCTCTCTCTCTCTCTCTCTCTCTCTCTCTCTCTCTCTCCCGAAGGACCTGATGAACCGCGTGCGATCGAAGGACGAAGGAGACCGAAGTCGAAACGAAGAGACTCTCAGAACCGAGTCGGGGTTTTAAGCAGAGTTCAATAAACAAACGAAACCGAGTCGGGGTTTTAAGCAGAGTTCAATAAACAAACGAGACTTAAGGTCATTAATCACTGACACCCGACCGACCGAGGTCCTGCGCCTGACTGTCTACCGCTGTAGACGACGAGATTTCTCTGTTTAAGGGAGAAGAGAGTCCGAGAGGCGGAGGAGCTTTTGAATTTAGGTGTCGTGATGTTTACATGTTGTTCAATTGTCAGACACAAACTTTCTTTCTCTCTTCAGCTTTTAATCTAAACTTCTATACAAAAGATATGGAACTTCTACTAAAATTGGTTTTAACCTAACAAAGACGATCATCATCATCATCATCATCATCATCATCATCATCATCATCATCATCATCATCATCATTGTCGTCGTTGTCATCATAATTATAAATAGGTATGGTCTAAACGTAAGAAGGCGCCATTTTGTAGTCTGATGCTGACAAAGAGATTCGCCTAAATTTTTTGGAGGACGCAACAGGCATTTTAGGCCGATTTAGCACCTCTAGACCCACCACCATTCGCCGTCTTTGTCTGCGTCTTGGCCAAATTCTCCTGTGTGATTCTTTAGTTCGCCAATAATTATTCCTTTCCTTCCGAAGGTCCATGTGTTAGGTTCACAGAGTCAGCTGCCAAAATCGCATGTCCGAAGTAGCTACTAATTCTGATGCTAATACTAATAAATACTAATAGTAATACTAATCCTCTTAACACGGTCAACAAATAAGGCCTCCGCGAGACTGTTTTCGTCCGACGGAATTTGATTAACGGCGAGTTTCGAAATTCCACGCGTAGATGTGCAGATGCGTAGATGTGTGGTAAAGGTAAGTCCCGTATGCTCGAGTTCGAGCCTTGGGTTCCGGCGCTTATCTCCGGTCTAGGCAACAGGAAAAGATATTTGAAATTCGGTTTACACTTGCCTAACGCATGGATGAAATCGTGGCATGTTTTTAAAACTCTCAATGTATTGCATGCAGAGTAATGTGATGGATTGTGTAATTTCGGAAATGGAGAGACGGTTTTCTAAAGAAGTTACTGCAGCGATGCTTTTATTGGCGAGTTTGATGCTGGACAATGGACATCACAATCGAAAACTAGCGCTTCATTGACTATATTACAAAAGGCCTAATTAGGCCATTGATGAACTTTATATGTCGATTCTGGTTTGCTCATTATGACTATTAGTTTTTTTGATTTGTCTGTTGAAAGTGTAGGCCTAAACGCGTGATTAAACGTTAGTCTAGGGACTGTCCATTAATTACGTCAACAAAATAGGAGAGGGTTCGAAAAAGCTTGACAGTTGTTGACATGGGGATGGGGGGGGGTCAAGAGAAGTTGACGTCCACAGTTTCATTTTTTACAAATAACCAAAAAATAGGAAATTTCCTGGAATACTGTTTATTACAAAGGAAAAAGCCTGAAAAGCAAACAAAGGTCATCGCCACCACATTTTGACACTTGATGATTTAAAAAGGGGAAAAGGCCAACTCCGCAAAAATAACCTTGCTAAGCTCTAAACGTTTCTGGGAGACCCGTCACTGATCTTGGGGGATCAAAAGTATTTTTACATAATCATAGGGGTCACTGAAAGTTTGACAGTTGTTGGCAAAGGGGGTCTAAAATTGCCCCAAAAAATTGTTGGCGTAATTAATGGTCAGCCCCCTGTGACTCTGGGTCAATATTGCTGTCAGACCAGTCAGTATTAGTCGACTGTAATATTACAATAACAATTTCATGATCGAGAGATTCTAGTACTTAAAACCAAAAAAGTTCAAAATTAAATGCAATGAAATCCAGCAGATATTAAACACTAACTTTAATACAATACAAGTTGTTAACGGATGCAACTCTGGACTACTCGCGTCGACGATGATAATCTTCCTGTATGTTCTGATTTATGAAAAACAGTCGGCCCATCTGCTTAGAAGTTGCCACCCCAACGGTCCCCACTTACCAAATCCTGGATCCGCCACTGCTAGGCAATTGGCGGCGTACGTGGCTTTAGGCTATTAATCTGGGGTAGTTTGCCATTACTTTCCCACACCCACGTTTTACCTCGCAGCTTAAAGCTGCTCCTCATTCTATACCACCAACCTCTGGCGAGAGTAAGGTCGAGTCGAACTTCGGGCTCCTGCGGGTAACGAACCCGCGAACTTCTGCTCTATCGTCCAGTGTTGTTACCATTCTGCTAACTTGCGTGTGTGTGTGTGTGTGTGTGTGTGTGTGTGTCCATCTAAACGCGTTGCCAGCAAAAACGCCGAAACGATTAGAGACGGAAGAGTTATTATGGTCGTTGTTATTAGTATATACGCTCTGCGGCGCTTAGGGGGTGGGGTGCCTCTAAGGGTGCACTATCGCATTCCCAGACGCCCTGCAAGCTCTAATTTAATGGCAAAAAATCGGCAGAGATCTTGTGATTCATTGTGCGATAAATTAGCTGCGCAGACAATTGGAAATCGTAAAGATTCGTACGCGAGTTTGAAAAGCGGCAACTCTATCGGGCAAAAATTCGTCGGCAAGGCCACGCTATTTTGGTTAGGTCCCTTAACCCCCCACCCCATCCCACCCACCTCTCGCTTCCCACACGTGTCGTGACAAATACGATCGTAATGACTTTGACTGTAGGCGCCGTTGAAGACTAATTGAATTGCTTGTTCAATCTACAGGTGAAAATAAAGCATGCCATATTAGATGGGCGTTTTACTAAGTCTTAAGGGGCCACAAAGTCTTAAGGGTTCATAAAGTACGTCACGCTTTTTGACAGTTTTGACCCTCCTCCCGTTGCAACCTGTGACAAATCTCGGACCTAACCCCCCTTAAAGTACGTTCACAAATATCGGACCTCCTTTAAAACGTCGCCTATAGATTACGTAAAGCCAGGTTTCTATTTAACATATTCAAGTTTCTCTTTCAATTTTATAGATATTCAACTTCCGCAATGATAACGAATTTAATTGAGATTTCGGGACCTTAAATGTTCTGTTTCTAGGGCAGAAAGTGTTAATGAACAAAAAGAAAAAACCGTCACCTTTCAAACGTTTTACTATACCTCCCATCAGGTATATTTAAAGTTTTATTTATGCTGGAAATGTGACGTCACCGGTGGTCCTCGTCACCCTTCCCTATGACAAACTGTCATAATTTTTTTAGGCTCCTTCCCCCCGTGCGTGATACGTACGTTATGGACGGCCCCTATTCTTGCGCTTGGAAAGATGTGGTCGAGATTCGAGAAACGAAGGCGCATGGCTAATGGAACGAGGACTGCTTAATGCGCCG
>CM030844.1:10345582-10365582 GCA_018105865.1 Metaphire vulgaris
TCAAGCGCCGATCGAGAGCAAAAGCAGTCGGACGCAGTTATACGAGACACGAAAACCGAAGAAGTTTGACGGCAACACTACGCTTCTGGTGTCAAACAGCAACACCTGACACTTATGGAGCGCATTTTGGTGAACTGTATGTAGGCTGGCTATTTGAGTTAGGCCTACACTCGGAAAGAAACGAGATAATTTTATTAACACAACAACCTTTTCTATTGGCCTACGCGAAACCAATTCTGGAATATTATTGAACGAGGTTTTCCAGCAAACAACTTAGCAAGAAAACATTTGAAGGCATAATAGTATTCGTTGCCAGAGATGTCCATGGGTTGGGTTAACCCATGGGTTGGGTTGAGTCAGACTTTTCCATATTAATGGTGGGTTGGGTTGGGTTAGAAAATAAGTCATTGTTGTAATGTATTACGGTGGGTTGGGTTGGGTCAAGTAACCATATTACTGGCATGGGTTGGATTGGAGATTTTGCGGGTTGGGTGGGATTGGGTTCTAAAAATGGACCCATGGACAACTCGTTGCAACCGGTTTGTACATAATGCATGAAAGATAAAATGGACGTGAATCAAAACGTATCCATTCTTTAAAGAGAAACTGAATACAACTTCATTTGCATGGTCGCATTATCATTTATCATTTCCGTATTTCAGTTATCATTTACATGATAACTGAAATTCGTGTGACTTAGGAAAGATGTGTGGTTTTCCATTGGCGTAAATTTGGATGAAAAATGGGGGAACCTAACCCTCTGCCTTCCCCGTTCCTATGGCAACCTCTCAGAAAGTGTGGGGGCTCTAGCCTAGAGGCCTAATAAAAGTTTACACCCATGTGATTTTCACGATTCCGAGATATTGCTTTTGGCATTTCTTCACGTCTTCTGGGTAACGGCCACAGTTGGAGAACGCTAGCGAATTTATGCCTAAATCGACGATTATAGGCCGTTGGGTCTTTATGTTGTTTCAAAAATTCACTAAATTCATAACAGGTTACGCGGCCAAATCGACGACTGTATGCCAGTATAAAGGAACCCTCTTTAACATCTAATGAGTGATTAAGGGTTCATCCATATAGTACGTACGCACTGGGGACTCAGTGGGGAGGGGGTTTGATCTAGGAGATTTTGCGTATGTTCAGTGTGCAAACGGTGGGGTGGGGTGGGGTGGAAATATGCCTTTTTTCGTACGTACTGTATATGGATGAGCCCTGTAAGGGAGAGTTTACAAGTATTTAGAGAATATTTTCGATTAAGAAAGGTCTAAAAGGCAGACAAGAAACCAATGAAAGTCGAGGGTTCAAGTCGAGACACTACGCCGGACATTCAGCCGCATAACGACCTTCTCGACCGATGGATACCGGAATTGTATAGGATACGCCAGCGGATAGTCATGGATAAAAACGCATGACGAGAAATGCGCATAGTAAACTGATGCGTGGCCTCGATATTTAGACAAGATCTAAATTACACACACATACGTACACGCACACATGCATTATATATATATATATACTGTATATATATGTATATATACTGTGTGTATATATATATATAAAACGCATTTCAAAGACGTTAACCTTGGCGAAGCTGCCAGACGCTTAACCTGATTTAGGAGTTTCCTGTGTTGTTTATGTTTATGTGTTGTTTATGTTGTTTATGTTTAAGTTTATGCTATTATGAGACCTGTACACTAGGGTGGAGTGAAAAAACTTTTTCTCAGTGATGTAAATGTAATAGTTTGGAAAAGTTGTGTTATGGTATAGAGAGAAACTGTGCCAAAAATCACTTAACTGGATTAAGGTTTAGAGCCTCCCCAAGCGTCCTCAAGTTTCAGTAATATTGCTAATTGGTAATAGGGTACGTTGCTGCGTTGGGATATATCCTCTATTCCCATTTTTTCACACAAGGGTGCTGAAGTTAATTACGCCTTACCCGTAGAAGTACATGAACCTGTTAAAGCCCTTCAAGGTAAGGAGAGACCAACCATCCTATCAAAATAAACCTGAGGATTTTCGATTGGACTGCAGAAACAAACTTGTTTGATATATCTGCATGCAGATTTCAGCTAGTGTGCCTGTGTGATGAAAAACAAGGTTTCTGTAAAGGATCGTGAATTTCTGTTGGATCAGCGAGGTGCTAGACGAATGGCCGTGGTAGGAATTGACATCATGGAATGTGGGAATATTCTAAAGAGGTTGGCAAGAAGACACTCAGAACTCTCCAAGGTCTCTGCGTCACAACCATCCACAAGTGGGCAAGCAGATGTGCCTGTTGAAGTCATCAGTAGGCCTAATGAAGATGCATATACTTCAGATAGTGATTCTCTTGATGATAACAACTATGATCCGCCAGGGATTTCACGTCGAGAAACAGAGAGTAAAGTAAAAAGAAAAAAGACCTCTTCACAAATGCGAACTTCTCTGCCTAATATATCTTTTATAGCTGCGTGACATGTATTCTGTATCAGATAAGGCAGGTAGCTGCCCTATCTTCGGCATGTCTTCAAGACATTGTACTCGTTTATGAAGACGATAAAACCCTCATTTTGACAGAAGCAAAATGAGAATTGAAGGGAAAGGAAAATAACGAAACTGAATGAAGAGGAGGACAGCAATGTTATCGAATGTGTTTCTTTTGATGGAAGGAAGGATAAAACACTAGTGTCTAAGAATAAAGATGGGATGCGTCATATGAAAGCTGTAATTGAGGAGTGTGTGGCAATTGTTCAGGAGTCAGGGTCTAAGTATGTTGGTCACGTTTCACCGAGAAAGGATCTGCGATTTGAATCAAAACGTGCATTGTGTACATGTTAAAAGAGAAAGGAACTGACTTACAGAAACTGGTTGCTACTGGTTGCGATGGTACTGTAACTAATACTGGGAAATCAAGAGATGTTATGAGGCTGTTAGAAGAAGTAGGGTGACCTTTGCAGTGGGTCAACTACCGGTACAGGACCTAAGGGGTTTCTGGTCCACTTGGCCAGCAGCTACAAACTTGTCAGAACTTTTTCATTGTAGGTTTCGATTTAATTGAAGGAGAGATACCCATTGTAGCATGCGAAGATTTAAGTTCAGATAAGGCTTATCTGCCGGACGTTTGGAAGGCTATAACACTTGGTGACTATTCGCAGAGTTTGGCATCACGCGACCCAAGGAAACTCGCACATTCAAGATGACTAGCAACAGCTAACCGAGGGACGGAAAACCCAACTGAAAATTTGAAAAACTAGCAACTTATGATATAAGTATATACTCCTGTCTGGTTTCGTATCGAAATGAAACCATCCTGCAAGGACGGAGGGCACCAACTTTGGACGACAATTTCATTATCACGATACCTTCCTGTATAACTTAAATTAGTAGTTGATCCGGCAATCCAGAGAAACGGCTACTTTGGACATGAAGAGAATCTACTGCTGGCAATGTTATCAGATGCAGATGCACAGCAACACATCAGAGAAGGTAGTGCTATGAAGAATACTGAAAGCTAGACGTACTTCAAATATTACTCGAATTCCAAAATTCAAAATTCCAGTGTTCGATGTTGATGCTGCCAGTTAGGCCTATATTGACTTAATTAACTGGGACAAGAAACAACTATCAGCTCCTCCTCTACTTTCTAACCTCTCAGGCCAAGGCATTTCTTCCTTGATAAAGAGCGCAGATCAGCAGTTGAACTTTAAGAGATTTCAGTGCCATTCTCAGGCAACTGAAAGATGTGTGAAGCTAGTAACTGAGGCCAGTGCTGCAGTATGTGGTCCAATTGCAAGAGAAGGACACATAAAGTCAAAGCATGCCTCTCTCAGGCTCATGCCATATTCTAGCACAAAATCAGACATCAGATAGAATCAGACAGAAACCTGTGGTTTCACAGTAAAGCGCATATTGTGTAATTGAGCCGGCATGTACTGTGCTTTGCATACTGTGAGACATAACGAAGCTTGCCGCAGCACTACAGGGTCTATAAGTATGTAAAATGCAATAGAAATTGAGTGTAATTCTTGTTACCTCTTTACAAAAGCAGTTTTGGATAATTGTATTGTTTGTATCATTAAAATAAAACAGTTGTATGTAAATGAATAAGGCCTATGATGCCAAAATGCATTAATTGCACAAAATGCCCAAACTTCATTGTCTCTGGGGAGGCTCTTAACACTCATTTAAAAATTCAAAATTTTCACTGAACAAATCACTGATACCGTGCACAACTTTCCCGCACTATTAGAATATTAATTTCGAAAATTTTTAAAATTTCGTCCTTTTCACTCCACCCTACTGTACACACTACACAACTCAATTAAGATGTCATCATCATCATCATCATCATCATCATCAACAACAACATTATCATCATCATCATGACCGCCTTTGTAGTCATCGTCAATATGAAGAGCTCAGCAGCAGCAGCAGCAGAAGAAGAAGAAGAAGAAGAAGAAGAAGAAGAGGAAGAAGAAGGGGAAGAGGCTGCGATGGGAGATTCTGCTCCTTCTCCTCCAGTTGCCCTATATCCGCTTCCTCCGTTCGGTCTCGCGCTGTGAGCTTCTCCGGTCGGGTTCCAAACGACTGTCTAATTTATTTCCTCTTTACCGATTTTTAACCCACATTCCGCACGAACTGTAATATTTGTACCAGACCGAAAGAAAATTCTTTACCATGCGTCTAATTTAAGGCCCTGCACCCCCCCACCGCCGTCGGCACCCCTGGAATGCTGCACGACTCTGTCGTTCCGAGCAGTGCGCCTTTAAAAATTATTTGCAATATATACGAGACCCGATACGCTCCTCATCCATATCGCCATGCGCTGCGCTCTCTTTGGGGCGAAGCGCGATTTATGAACGTTCTAATTGCTATACAGAGAATGCAGTGCACTCGTTTGTTTGTTTGTTTGCTCGTTAGTTTTGTTGTTTGTGTCGTTACGTGCGTGTGCTTGTTGCCGGTTAAACCGAAGAACTTTGGTTTGCACCTGTCGTCGTCCGTAATTTAATCGACGGACTGTGCCGTCTGTGTACGACGATGCTCGAATGTTTCGGACGCAGCAGCGGATGCACGGAAGGACTGCAGGAGGAATGCAACCGACGATCGCCGTTGACGATGCAGCCAAACGGATAACTTCTGATAATCGACAACGCGGGGTCTAGGAGTCGGTTACAAGACAGAAAGAAATACAGAGAAAGAGAGAGAGAGAGAGAGAGAGAGAGAGAGAGAGAGAGAGACAGACAGACAGACAGACAGACAGACAGACAGATAGAGACAGACAGAGAGACAGAGAGACAGACAGAGAGAGACAGAGAGACAGACAGAGACAGACAGAGACAGAGACAAAGACAGAGGCAGAGACATAGAGACAGAGACAGAGAGGTGGAGAGAGGGAGAGACAAAGAGTCACACGCACACAGAGACAGATAGACAAATAGAGAAACAGACAAAAAACGACAGACAGATATAAAAATCGACGGACGGACGGAGGGATGGACATAGAGACGATCCTTAATGGTTCTGATAGAATTTAAAATTAGATAAGCACAAAGAATAGCATGGTTCTTCTGCATGGCGAAATTCCGATCTAAAGAGGGAATTAGCGAATTGCATGCCTCTGAGGACCGCGCCACGTGCTTCAACGTACAAACAGTTTTGTAAAACGAAACCTTTACAAGTTTACTACAAATAAAAACTAGGCCTACGCGAAACTGCGAACTGCGAAATGAAAGATAAGATCTTGAAAATGCTAGAATCGGCACCGATCTGTATACAGTATCAACACGCAATGATCCAGAAATGCTTGGCCCTGTGGATGAACATAAGCAGTGAATTTCATCATTTATATATGCAGTGCTTTATCCAGGCCTGTTAGGGGGGGCTTCCTCCCCCAACCTCGAAATTCCTTCCTTCCCCCCCCAAATTTTTTTTTAAGTAGTGACAAAGCACACGCACTATGCTCTGCGTTCACGTGTGCCATGTCTTGCGCTTTCTCTGTAATACTGAGTGACTCTACATGGCCATTATATGCCTATAATGGCGCTTATCTGTTAAGTAGTTCATGTAATTGGAGGCTCTGCGACTGAGGCAGTATCTGATTATTTTACATCAGTTTAAATTGTTTGCATTGAACTACAAGTCTGAGCTAAGACAGTTCATTGCCCTCCAGCAGTGGCGTAGAAAAATGCCGCCCCTAGGGCAAGTGCCGCCTGGGGCACTTCGCCCCCTCTGCCCCCCTCGCTACGCCACTGCCCTCCAGCCAGGTCAATTCTCACATCATCCAACTTCCTATTATACCACATTCCATTGCCTAACATCTTGTACAGTTGCAGGAGTGATTTCAGCTCTATTTAATTTGACTGTTTATACTACATTATACCATACTAATAGTAGTAATAGTATGCTTTTACTCGTGACCAATTGCTTAGCAGATTAATTTGAACGAGGCATAATTCAATAGAATGTTTATTTGTTGATTAACAGAGCATTCAGCATCATTCAATTTTCTCCGATTAATACAAGACGATTTTTACCCTCAAATTGTATCATAAAATCTCACCCTGTATTGTATTGTATTCTGAACTATTTATATAGCGCTGTAATAATAGCATAACCAAATACAAGGGCGCTTTACAGGGGGTATGACTCCCTGCATGAACAGAAGGTTTCTCAGTCTTTTTTGAAGATGGGCCGAGCTTTGATCGTCGTTATCCACCTTATACTCTCATCTGAAATGTCCCAACAAATCTCGACTCTCGACTCACACAGATCTTGTGCGTTCGACTGAACTGAACTTTGTCCTAATTATCTTCAGTTCATTTTTTGGGAAAGAATTGTATGCAAAAATACTGGTCTCTTCTCTCGTTCGTTGTCGCCGACCAGAACCGTTCGTTCACGATAGCTCACACCCCCCTCTTACAGCGTATAGGGACCGTCCATAAATGACGTCACGCACTTAGGGGGTTCAAACATTTGTGACGATGTGTGACAACGGGGGAGAGGGGTTTCCAGAAATGTGACTCACATGATACTAAACATTTTTACTAATATCGCATTGCTATGTTATCGTAAAATTTAGCGTATTTTACACTTATAATTATTAAACTTCATTTTAAAAAAGAATTTTAAAACGTTTCTGAATATTGTTTCAACTATCATAACTGTAATGAATATTTTCAAACGAAACATTAATTTTGACATCGGAAACAACGACAAGATGACGGGAGGGGGTAACGCGTTTTGACGTCATATTTGAGTGGTCTGACTTTTTGTGACGACGTGTGACGAGAGGCGGGGGTCAAAAATTTACTGTCAAAATCGCGTGACGTCATTTATGGATGGCCCCACAGTAGTAGTACTGCAATGCGAAAGAGCTGCAGTATTCGAAGGCGTCTATAGAAATACCAGACCTTGGAATCATAATATAGACGCTTCTCTATATCGCATGCGTTCTGGAAATCAGCCAAAAAAGGTCGGGAGCAATTTAGCAATATCGACGTAGACTACCAGGGAACAAATGATTTTTGAGCACCTGAAAAATAGCCACTATTAATTTTTATAAAAGTATTGGTTCGTCGATCGCATAACGCTTCATTGCTTCGTCTTGATAAAGTGTTCTGCTCTCGATGTGGTTCGATTCCAATGAGACATGCGTTCATTCCAGGGAAATTTTTACACCCCCTAACACCCACCAACACCCCAAATTTGAGACCGACACCTCCCCAATCTGAGCCAGGGATTGGCCTTTTTCCGACCCCCGGGTCCCCCCAGAATATACCGACACCCGCCAAATTGATAATCCTAGAAATAACCCTGGTTCATGCGTTCATAGTTTAAAGCGACTTTATTATGTAAATACTTTGGAATATGACCACCGTACGAACGATGTAAGACGATTCCTTTGTGAAACAGATGGAACGTAAAAACTGTTCCAAGCCTCCCAATGACCACTAAACCTAAATAGGTAATAACTTTCATCCCATTTCTTGTACCAAGGTCCTTTACTGACAACAAAAATTCTCTCACAAACACTCTAGGACATGGGCCTCCAAAATACGGTCCGCGGGCCGGATACGACCCGCTAATGTCTGTAATCCGGTACGCGGCAAAATGAGGAACATATACGCAAATAGTGTGCTACTAAATCTATTCTACTAAATTTACGTTCTTGTGCTTGTGGTTCCGTCGAGCCTTCGGCAGTCAACAATGCAGTACATTGTAAAAAAAACTTGGAGATCCTTGGTCTAGGAGAAACAGAAGCGATGCTTTCTAAAAAAAGTCCATGTCACGTTCATGTCCAATAAAAAATACACGAGACCTGATAAACTCTGAACCGCCATTTAAGCTTGTTCTGTTTAGATGAAGAGCGATTCACAAACAGCCTGATTCCTATGCGACAATGCTCTTCCCTTCAAGACCAGATTCACTCTGATTACATCATGATCGTGGCAGTAGTAGGACACGTCCATCGCTGTCATCAGCTGCTGCTGCTGCTACTACTACTACTACTACTACTACTACTACTACTACTACTACTACTACTACTACTACTACTACTACTACTACTACTACTACTACTACTACTACTACTACTACTACTACTACTACTACTACTACTACTACTACTACTACTACTACTACTACTACTACTACTACTACTACTACTACTACTACTACTACTGCTACTAGTCTACTACTGCACCGCCACTATACTACTAGCTATTATTTTGCTATTATTTTATATCATTTATTGTTATTACAAATAGCTGTTAGAGGAAGGCGCTTAATCGCCGAAGAATAACTGCTTATCGGCTAAACTTGAAGGCCATTGCACTGGTTGCGGTGCGCACTTGATGCACCGAGCGGGGGCCGTCTCTCCCTCCCATCACCCGGGTCACTTCACACGCGTCGAAGCTACTGCAACGAGTCGACAAATTAAAAGATCGTGCTAGACAGGTGGATGATCCGAGCAGTACACGGGCGCCATAAATCATTTATCACTCATCACTCTGTCAACCATCGCATCGATAGGTATGCGACCTGGGAGAAGAAATTCCCGTGTTATGGAGTCCCGAGCAGTTCGTATTTCGCGAACTTGTTCTTGTTGACCCGCGCACTCCGTTTCAGCGGGTGATTGCCATCCGATCATTTTCGATGCCGTCGAATGAATCATGTTTGCCGTCTCCCTGTCTGTATTCTTCCGCGTCTGTCTGTATTCTTCCGCGTTTTGATTAATTGTAAACAGCACATCGCGAATGTCTATAGTCGCACTTAAAGAGATTTGGAATCTCGCACGGATGAAAGTACAGTAGAGCTGTATCTTAAGACCGTAAATCTCTGTCTGTCTCTGTCTCTACATGCGCCTCTGTCTCTCTGCGTCTCAGTAGGCCTATTACACAGACCGTCAGTGTCTGTCTGTCTGTCTGTCTGTATGTCTGTCTGTTTGTATGCCTACTTGTTTCCGTACTTGCTGTCCGTTTCCTCTGCGATGAAGAAATCGCACGAAACTCTTTCCGTTGTCCTGATCGTCGCTATCATCGTCCGACGTCATCCTTATCTCCGGTTGTCTCCGTTTCCCCAACCTCCCAACCCCCCATCCCCCCCCCCCCCCCTTTCGCCGGACCTCGGAGAGTTCAATGAACGGCTGAATGCGACTACAACAATAGGTACACTTTGAAGATACCATCCGCAGGTAAAAATGTGTTTTCGGCTGAGGCTTCTTTCAAGAACCGGTGCTCACAGAAACGCTCTGGGGTACAGCGAAGACGACTCTCTCTCTCTCTCTCTCTCTCTCTCTCTCTCTCTCTCTTTCTCTTTTTTTCTCTCTCTCTCTCTCCCTCTCTCTCAGTCGACTGCCTAAGGCGGGGTAGGACAGCAACCCCCTCCCCCGTTGATTGAGTCGTTTGCCCTTTCGATTTGACCTCACGGTGCAGTCGCTTTATTACTCGACGGAACACACCCGCAATCGCCCTTACGATTACGCATGTTCGTTTTTTCGCTAAACGCTAAACGTTGTGGTTCTGCTTTTGTTCAGTTCAACCCTAAAACGGATCGTCAGTAGCTGATAATTAATCGCATTGCCACGTTTTCTCTTCGTCTCTCTCTCTCTCTCTCTCTCTCTCTCTCTCTCTCTCTCTCTCTCTCCAATAAATTCACCCGAAACGGCGTGCTTTGGCGGGCTGTTAGTGCTTCATCATAAATACCTCTTTTGGGGCTTTCGTTGTTTAAAAAAATTCCAACCCCTCCCCAAAATTGAAACGTGCGATTGAAGATGAGATAAAGCGATAAGTGTTGTCGCCTCTGAGTCGATTCAGGCGACAAACGGTGAACTCGTCGGCACTTGAAGGGGAACGGAGTGCAGTCAGCGCTTCGGAAATTCTGACAACTTAAAAAAAATTAATTTCGTCGAAAGAAAAACTAATTTCAATAATCTTCATTTAGTGGAATTCTCCGCTGCGTCGATGACGTTGTGTGTGTGTGTGTGTGTGTGTTTGTGTATCTCTGTGTGCGTGCGTGCGTGTGTGTGTTTGTGTTTACGACTAAGTGAGTCATTTCGATTTCACATCAAACCGGTGTATTTAACAATACAATTTTGTCGCAGGGTTCGACTGGCCGGGGATTTAAGAGTTTAACACCCCCCGGTTTGAAGATGACCATTTCATTAGTGGTAAAGCAAATCTGGTGCTTGGCCGAATCGCACCCTTGGTTTTTTTGGAAGATAAAATCAGTGTTTGGAAATGACCATTTTATCCTAACAAGGCTTAGGCTATTATTGCTAGAGCTTGGCCTATACGAGCACTAGAGACATTAATATTGAAAGCGGCCGAACATATTATATTTATGCGTATTATTGGGTTTTGATGTGTTAAGTGAAACGCAATGTTCCAACTCCTTTGCTTATTCGCCTCACGTTGGACCATAACAGAGGTCATTGATGAATTTGTCTGTCATTTCTGTACTAAGGAACTTCCTGTTTTCTTCTTCGCGTTCCACTTGTCGAAAAAGTCCTCGGTGAGTTGGTGTCTTAATAAATAAGTTTATGTCGGAATTACGACGAGTCTTCTATTACGGCGGCGTAATTGCTGTAATCAGAGAGCATTACACCCGCGCGTTGCACGGCCAACGGTCGTTGTTTACACTCGAACGCGATTGGACTGCCTGGCCTACATCTAACCCGTTACATTTCCTCAATGAACTTTCTACATTTTTAACAAGCGACTGCTTAGCCGAGTTATCCGCGTTCAGCGGAGAGACAACCCCGTTGTCCGTAATGCGCAGAGCGTTCGCCAGATGGCGGCAAACGTCGCCGATTGGAGCACGAGAGAGAGAGAGAGAGAGAGAGAGAGAGAGAGAGAGAGAGAGAGAGAGAGAGAGAGAGAGGGCGAAGCGAAGGCCCGTCGAATGGAATATGTCGCCGTGTATATCGAGACATATTCGTCCGCGGGTAGTTTCCGGCGCGAGAGGTGACTGCCTCGCAGGCAGGCCGCCGGCGAGTCGACCGAGCGCCCGTCAGCGCAAGGCGTCATGGGACCGCCTCTGCGCCGCCGCCGCCCGCCGCCGACCGACGCCGTGGCCGGGTTAGCAGCAGTAGTACACCCGTTGACCCAGGCTGGCATTAGCTTACCTGTCTGTACCGGTTGACCCGTGCCCTTAAATAGGCGCCGCAGACCGATGCCGCTCCGTAAGAAGAAGAAGAGCGCGCGTTAGGTGGTGGTGGACAGCAGCAGCAGCAGCAGCAGCACACGGGCGATGGAAGCTTCGTTGTTGCTGATGAAAAGCGTTGCGACGGCGGCTGCATTGGTGGGAGCGTCGAAGAGAACCCGCATCGCCGCCGCTGCCCTGAGGACGGGGACAGTCGTCGTCGGCCGGCGAGCAGCAAGCGACGGCCCTTCGAAGGGACCCCGTCATGTCGTCGTCTTCCCCAGACGGACGCTCATGAAGCGCTGCCCGGTGGTGACCGGCGGCGTCGGTCGGCAGGAGGAGGAGAGAAACGACGCGGGCCGGGTCGGGTACGGAGCAGCTGAACAGGGACATCGTCGTCGTCGACGACGATGAGGAGCCATCCGCCGGTTCGACGGTCATGGCAGCGGGAGAGGTCGTCGGCGGTCGAGGGACAGGGGCGCTTTCGGTCGCCGCCGCCGCCGCCGCAGCCGCCACCGCAGCCTCCCCGGCGATCAATCAGGGACTGAAGTCGATCGAAGAGCTCGGCGGACCACCGGGATGGCCGATCGTTGGAAACTTTCTTACTTACCTGAAGAAGGAGAACCGCGGAAAGATGCACGAAGTACAGGTAAAGGAAACAATCAGAACAATTCGAATTTGCGGTTGCTCTTTCGTTCTGAAACGATCTCCTCATTTACCAATTTTTTAAAAAGTCTCAGCGGCAAAACCTAGCGATGCTGGTATATCACTAGTAAAATTGAGTTTTTAATTAAATCTCATCAGTTTTTCTCAATATTTTGTTCTGTAGCAGTTACGCTAAGGTAACGATTATTATACGTCCTATTATTATTATTATTATTATTATTATTATTATTATTATTATTATTATTATTATTATTATTATTATTTGTATACTATGTCCGACACTTTGAGGGCAAGATTAGAATTACTCATGAGAAGTGTTATTTCGTAAATCCTCGTTGGACCCAGCAACTCTCGTAAGATACGCTTCGCCTAGAATTTCCCCACAACTGGTCCATCCATAGTGAAAAAGACATATATCGCAATATTAGTAAACGCGCGACTTAATGCTGACGCTTCTGTTTGCGCATTCTTTAAAAGATTCGTCATTTAATAATCATGGGCGTCCGCAAAATTTTTTCGAGGGGGTGCAAAACAAGATCTTGACACGAAAGAAATGAACAGATTTTCCAGAGGGTGCAAAACAAAGGTTTTGTGACGAAAGAAACAAGTAATTTTACTTTTTCATAACTCCACAATTTTTTCAGGGGGGTGCAATTGCACCCCTTTGCACTCCATCTCCGGACCGGACGCCCATGCTAATAATAACTATTACAAACCAATACGAATCTACGATGCGTAACCTAGATGATTTTTTAAATTTTTATTTTGAAATATAGACTGATTTCCAAAGTGGCACAAATTAATTTCTTTGTTAATAATGCGAATCGCAAACATATTTGGTCTATGCGAATGTTGCGGATTTTTGTCTGAATGACGATTAAAATCTCGTACACGAAAACGGTTTCCGTGTCAGCATCGAGTGACCAGATATTGGGTGATTATAATTGGCCAATAATATATAGCAGGCAGTTTAATCTCCCCCCCCCCCGAATCGTATTATTCCGCAAAACTAACTAGAACTACTTGACAGACCAACAAACCGTAAGATTTATCCTTCGTTTCTGGATTAATAAGGTCCCCGTTGGTTAACCTCTTCTAAATACACTGCCATGCATGATGATTTAATCGTGTGTTTGGCTAATAATGATGCAAATAGGACCCCATCAGCGCCGAATTGGCTTTCAATCAACGTGTCGCCAATTTTATTGACATTTCCCCCTCCTCTCTCTCTCTCGTAGTTAAAAATTGTTATTCAGTACGCAAGAGCGGTCGTTAGAAAATATATTTGTGGTCTCAAATCGGTACATTAATAACTCGCGGCATGGTGTACGGTTGCTGGTGTATAGAATCGCGGACGCTAAACAAACAACTATATACTGAATCATGGTTCTTAATTTGGATGTTAAAATTGATCGTTTAATTAACCCACGGCGCGTGACAGAAATAATCTGCAATTAACCTCTCTCTCTCGTACCGCCCCTTATTATCTTCCTTAACACAAGTGCGTTATAAAATGTGAAACACCGCGCCGGGCCAGGCGTCTCTCTGCATGCTAATCGAGTGCAGATTTTTACCGATGATTAATTGATATCGTGTGTGTGTGTGTGTGTGTGTGTGTGTGTGTGTGTGTGTGTGTGTGTGTGTGTGTGTGTGCAAAGCAAAAGATTTCCATCCGCACTGAATTCTTTGACCGAATTTTTTAAAGAAATTTTTTTTGCAAAATGTATCTCATCACGTCATCTTTATTTTCTGTTGTATTGATAGGTCTATTGTACAACCACTCGCTGTAATATCTCTCATTTTCTATTATGGGACAGTCTATTAATAGCATTGTAAGAGTGCAGAGAATAGCTCTAAACCGAAAGAAGTACTTCTAGCTTTGCTGTCTATCTACTGTACGTTGCCCTCTTCGAGCTATTTCCATGGAATTGCCTTCGAAGAATTCAGGCCGTGCCTTTTCCAGGCCAGGCTGCTGTTAGCAAAAACATTCTGTATTTAATTTTTCCCGTTCTACTTTGGTTTTTAAACCGACCTGGCATTCTGATGGTTTCGCATTCTGCCGGATTCCTGGGCCGTGCCTGATGCGCGACGGCGGCGGCGCATGCTGGCTTCCTCTTTGGTTTTTCTGCGAATTATTTCTTCTTACTGCTGTTCGTGCAACGACCTTTCTACTTCCATCGCTGCTGCTGCTGCCGCTGCTGCTGCTGGTGCTGCTACTGCTGCTGTTCTCGAGTCTCGAGTCTTAATTCTCCAGATCTGTTTTTGCCGCCGCCGCCGTCGTCGTCGTCGTCGTCGTCGTCTGCTTCTTCTTCGTTGTTGTTCGTTCGTTGTCAGTGTGCCCGTTCGCGTCCCATTTGCCGACCTTGAGTAAGTGACTTCAAACGGACTAAATGACGAATGGTCTTCTCGCGCTGACGGATGGTCGCTGCCAATAAAGCGGACGTTTATCGGTTGTCGGTGCACCCCACCCCACCCACTCACTCCTCGGCGAAGGAGGAGGAGGAGAAGAAGAAGAAGGAGGAGGAGGAGGAGGAGGAGGAGGAGGAGGAGGAGATAAAGGAGCCGTATCTCAGATCAATTCCAAGAAGAACCAGGCAAAACTAATTGACAAACGTCGAGAAACAGAGATTTGCAGTAAAAATGACGGCAACAGCAGAGAAACTTTATCGCTAATCGACTTATTTTTTTGCTGAAGTGTGTTATCTTATATATATATATATATATATATATATATATATATATATATATATATATATATTACCTGTGTTGTTACCTTGTGAGTTCGATTAAGTGTGTTCTCGTCGACCGTGCCAAGACCCACCGATGATTTATTATGCACTTTACAAAAACTGAAGAAGAAAAACTGCCACAGAAATCCGACATTGATTCGTAATTCAGGACAGGATAAAGCTCCGTCAACAGCGGTCACAAAGTTCCCTCTTCGAGGCTGACTTGAACACCTCCTCCTTCCTCTCGACCCTCCTCCACCCCCAACGTCCTCCAGCACCTGTGACTCCGGAAGAGCTCGGTGTGTGACGGCTCGGTCCAGATATGAGAAAAAACAGCTACACTTGTTCAACAAGTTGATCTCTTGAAACGTACTTGTTTTCTAAGCGTCCAAACTTTACCGCGCTAGTACCTGCCAGCCTTACAATAACGTCGTCCACACAGAACGCGTAGGTATAATTATTATAGGTTCGGCGGATATATCTAGAAATTAACCTATAGAGTAACGAACGCAGAAATGAATACGGCGTTCGGAGTCAAGTTCAGAACATCCTAGAACGCTTTTTCTGTTCGAGTCTTTCATCTTACACATCCGATGACAATGCCACAAAGAGTTCGCGCATTTACTAAAGGCAACACGACGTCGAAAAACCGCCGGGTACACAAATATTGCCGAGGAACGGCGAAACCACGTGACCACTCGAAGTCGTCGTCGTCGTCGTCGACAGGAACGCGAAGGTTTTTTTAGAATTAGATTTCGATTTTCGTTAGCTTGGAACTGAAAATATCAAATCCGTTTAGCGTTTCAGCTCATCTACCGAGTCGCGCTGCTGTAACTTTTGTGTTTGTGCACGCGCGCGCGCGTGTGCGTGTGAGTGTGCGCGCGCTGCTGATCTAAGTGTGAAGCAAAGCATGCATAGCACAGCAGGTGAAGCATAGCGATATATATATATATATATATATATATATATATATATATATATATATATATGTCAGCTTACTTCAGAAGTGCAGTACTGTTTTGTGGATTGCATGGAGAGTCGTTATCGCGTGTCAACAGTGCTTCGATTTACGCCTCCTCTCAGCTGTTGCTGTAATTATTGGCGATTGTTTGAGACTTCACAGACAGCGTTAAAAGGCGCTAGCGCTGCAGATGTCCATTTGGTTTTTTCTTAGTCACTATAGTCCACGTCTTTTCATATATATTACGAATTCTAAGACGGAAAAGTAATATATCGAGGATGTAACTACTGTGACGATAATGCGTCAATCAAATAATATAATCGTCTTGCTCTCTATACTTCTCTCGTTTTAATTGAGCCAATTGAAGTCGATCCAAATTCCGGTTTTGTCGAATTAAAGATCAATGAATGACATTAGACTTAAAAAGTGCCTGCCGCGGCCGACCACATTTGAGATCAATTGTTTAACAACTGGACTAATTACCCCTCCGTAAGACTAGGCTCGTTTAATTGGCCTACCCGTACCTTGGCTACAGGTATTCAGCCAATCAGGGCACGATAGTGAGGAGGCTGAACTGATGTTTGATCAGCAGTTGCGTTGGGTTAACAGTTTCGGTTTTTCGACAACACTAACTGTGCCTATCTAATCTATGATGCATTTAATAATAATAATAATAATAATAATAATAATAATAATAATAATAATAATAATAATAATAATAATAATAATAATGATAATGATAATAATGTTTAAAGTGGTTCAGGATGGTTTGCTCTGTGCGAGAACCACTGCTGTTCCCTTCCAATCTAGTATCCTATAGTACTGAGGTTTATTTTGAAATCATTCGCACTAGTAGCCATTACTATCTCCTCGTCCAGTTCATTCCATCTGTCCACCACTATTGCACTAAAAAGGTGCTGTTTGCATCTACCAGCCCGTTTCTTGCACAGTTTCATGTTGTGTCCTCTGGTGTCATCATACTGCTTCATTGTGAAAACCCTGTCTCTTGGCCGAAGGGTTTGGATGCGACTGCATGACTTGTAGGCGCCGTGGTTTGACACGTCTGTAAAGTCGGGAGGTGGTGGGGCGGACAGTCCGGCGAGAAAACATGCAACGGATCATCGTGTAAAAATGAGGCGGTTACGATAATAATTGTTCACGGTTCAAGTGACACTCTGTGGTAAACATCGACTGTGAATCAGTTTATGTTAAACTAGGTCTGCATGCAGCACCCACCGAACACATAATATCGTCAGAATTTAATCGAATCTTCGTCATCGAAAGATCGGCAGAGGGAGGAGGAGGGTAGACCGTTCCTCTGACTGACTGCTGCTGACATTGACCCACTTTTGCCGCCGCGAGAGAATTTATCGTTGGGTAATAATCGTCGCATTAAATGTGTCGTCGGTGACTTTACTGAAGAGACGCGCGCTATTTTTAGTTAAGCATTAAACGCAAAACCTGGCCACGGTTTGACGACGCCAACAGCGCAACAGGGGGCTGACTGCCGTTTCGCCTCTTTATTATAGGTCGTAATCGGCAGCAGCAGTTTTTGGGATCGGTCAGCTTTTCGAGCAAGATTTTACCGTCACCTCGTAAAAAATAAGGCGTCACCATATGCATTAAAAACTCACATACGTATCCGTCGATCCTGATGGAGCGCCGTATAGACTCGGAAGTCAGCTGCGTCTTCAAAGTAGCTTTGTCGACGATGAGGGGAGCACCTCACGACGGTCAAGATTCCCCCATTCGACCTCTAAAACCGGTTGTCATTCGGAGAGAAAGAACGGCGACTGCCTATTTTTGTCAATATACGATTTTTTGGCTTGACGCTTGTCATGCACTCCTCAGTCTAACTGACTCGCATTTCTTTTATGTAAATCTGTTAATCAAATCCGCACATGTATATATGTCGTCGATACTGACAGATCGACTTAATTATATAGACACGCCTGCAGCGCCTTCAAAGATGGTCCAGACACTTACATATCGATTATCGCAGTTTGGATGTTAAACGACGCAGTCAATGTTCTCTGATCTGTATCTTAGCCCGATAACGCTATCGAAAGCAGGACGAATGTTTAAAATTACTTGATATCACTTATTTTATCTCAACTTCGCAATTTTGCTCTCTCGTGTCCGTTCTTTGTCGTGTTTATCTGTGCGCTTTTGTGTTTTTGTCATTTTCTGCAAGTCTCTCTCTCTCTCTTCGCCCCCGCTAACTCCCCCTCCCCAATTCTCTCCCTCGTTCTCTACAGATATTTTAACGCCCGTGTTATTCGTTTTTAGCCTCGAATGCCTTTCTCTGGCAATAAATTCAGCAGTTTCGACTGATAGCCTACAACGACCCACTGACTCAAATAAAATAACGAGCGTCGGATATATCGGAATTTCGCCCCAACACACATAAATTCGGCGAATCGCGATGCCGGTTGATGTGTTTATGGCGCTGCCTTCGACCGGTCGACTCGGCCGCCGCCGCCGCCGATCTCTTCGGATGTCACATTTGTGCGCCGATGTCAAATTCCGTGACGCGGTCTAGTGTAAGTTGGCAGGCCTTCGAAACGGTTCTCATGTATGTAAAACACGCATGGCCAAACGATGCCTGTTCACTGCATTCTTACTTATAAATAAATAAATAAATATATAAATAAATAAATAAATATATATATATATTTTATTTTATTTTATTTTTATGCCCTCGGTACTTCATTCCCGAGGGTCTTATGAGAGAAAAAAATTGTCCGGAGACAGAAATTAATTTGTTAACTCTCGAGGTTCTTCAGGTTCTTCCCGATATATATATATATATATATATATATATATATATATATATATATATATATCAGGAAACCCCAATTATTTCGAAGACCAATAGAAGCCTGAGAAAGAGGTGGAGGTATTCAGTCTCATATGGGACAACTGGGTTTTGGCACGACCGGTGCGCCGGACACGATCAGCTAAGCACAGTCCTACGATTCCTCTTTCTTTGTAAATATCTGAGGGTCTGGGATCCACCCCATCGTCCGAGATAGATGCGCCAAAAGATCGCTTATTTTCAGGCTTTTCGAAAAATCTTCTACTTTTAATGTATTAACTATCTCTGCTCGAATTTTGCGAATCGGGGTGGTTTACGTCCGACAAACCGGCACAGCGCTCTTTCGGGGTATTGGGGCTGCTCTAAACAGTCTAAAAGTCCCTGAAAAGTTGCACAGTAATTGGATCTTATGTCCTTCAACTGGCCTTGTCAGGCGTTTTCGTCGCTTGCATTCGATGTCCTTGCAGTGTTCTCAAGTCTCCTCACTGAATTCATTAATAGCAGAGCTATCACTGAATTCCATAAAAACAGAATTCTCTTTGCTGAATTCTCTAATCGCAGAATTCTCTTTGCTGAATTCTCTAACAGCAGAATTTTCCTCACGCAGTTCTCTAACAGCAGAATGTTAATACTGATGACCCTTGTTAGGTCGAGATAAGTTAGAACCAACAAAGACACAGACTGGGGGGCGAAAAACGATCGGTTTTGGCGTAAAAATGAACGCAGTCCCATTAAGAGGAGACGTTTACTGTAAGAGAGTTTTAAGGTTGAAAGATTAAAAGCTCTCGAGAGCGAAGTTTCACGAAGACAACGGATGGCCATTTAAACCAAGCGATCGACCTCCTCCTCCTCCGTAACGACTTCTCATTCTATACTTGATAATTCTTTCGAGTGACTTGTGACTATTCTAAAGTGGCGCTCTAACCCCATATAGACCGCATTTTTGAGTGAGAGAGAGAGAGAGAGAGAGAGAGAGAGAGAGAGAGAGAGAGAGAGAAAGAGAGAAAGAAAGAGAAAGAGAAAGAGAGAGATTTTACGACGCGAAACTCAAGTTGACGACTAGACCTTTTCTAAATATCTTTTTCCCGTGATTTTTCACCCGTCTCCACGCACACAGCGGCGCTTCGCTGGCACGTCTAGATTGTCAAAGATACAGAAAAATATTCTTGATCGGTCCACGTGTGTGTGTGTGTGTGTGTGTGTG
>CM030844.1:10370582-10375582 GCA_018105865.1 Metaphire vulgaris
ATTTTGTTTTCCGGCATCTTCTTTTATGTTATCTATCCATCTCTTAGCTCGGCTTCTCCTACTTCTATTTCATACAATATATCTTAAAGTTCTTTAATTCATCCACTAAAAATTCTCCTTATGATGTCAACTGCAGAGACTGCATGGGTGGTATCGAGGCAAGGGTTAGACAAGACGGAGCCAGACGACGTAGGGGGGGGCTGACAACCCTGACACCTGGAGTCAAGGTCACCGGTAACAACAGGTACATCGCGCATCCCCGCTGCCCCGCATACACGCCACCCCACCCCCACCCATCCTACCCTACCCCGCCCTGCTCCGTAATCCGATAGAGAGGCGGAATTGAAATTATTCGCGTCGAAGAACAACTCCTTCCGACGGAACCGACCGACGCCGGTGCAACGGAAAGAACCTGGTTCCCTGTTTGATCTCAACTCCCGACTCTCTCTCTCTCTCTTCTCGATTAAAAAATACAATCTACAGTCGACGACGGTATAAGAATTCCCAAACACGAGCGCGGCATTGTCTAAAAATAATCCCCCCCAAAATACCCGACAGTTTCGACTCTGCGACCGACGTGAATTGCTATTCTGCACCCGCTTCTTAGAGCATCGCCAGGTCAAGAATTTCGATTCGTGCTTTCCAGACGCTATCTGATATACGATACACACCGCATTTTGCTCTATACCGATACCGTACCGATAACGCACGCGGCGTTCTATACAGTAGGCCTATCACCGGTTGATGATATCTTTAGACTCTTCGCGATAATTCTAGTTCACTCTTAAGTTATAAGTATCGACCATAGACTTTAATATCACAAGACAGAGTCTATGGTATCAGAAAGTGAGGCCAGTTTGCATGGATGGTGTGTCAAGAAATGTTTATCCCGCTGAAATCTTGAAAATTTTGGTACACTGTTGGAACGAATATCGTTTAGCCGTTTAACTTATTTAGGTGGACTAGTTGTTTAAAATATTGTGTAATTGATCGTCTGATTTATGCGAATAGCCGCGACGTTGCGCAGTCGCTGCCTTCGAAAATTACATAGACATAGGTCACATAGTAACATAGGCTTATAGTCGTATAAATCAGCACTGCACAAAACGGCAAACTCAACTAATAATCGACCTAAAATCTACTTTTACGATACGATTATAGTATTTATATTCGAAATCAATTGGCCGAATAAGAATTGTGGAAAATATGAGTAAAAGATCAAACGGAACACATTTAAAGCAACTATGGTACACCATATTAAAGCGCGTCGTCCATATCTAAGTGCACTCAAATAAAAATGATAGCGCTAAAGAATTATTAAAACTGGCTTCAACTTTGGCCTCATAGACTTTAATATCACAAGACAGAGTCTATGGTATCAGAAAGTGAGGCCAGTTTGCATGGATGGTGTGTCAAGAAATGTTTATCCCGCTGAAATCTTGAAAATTTTGGTACACTGTTGGAACGAATATCGTTTAGCCGTTTAACTTATTTAGTGTGGACTAGTTGTTTAAAATATTGTGTAATTGATCGTCTGATTTATGCGAATAGCCGCGACGTTGCGCAGTCGCTGCCTTCGAAAATTACATTCACATAGTAACATAGGCTTATAGTCGTATAAATCAGCACTGCACAAAACGGCTTCAAACTCAACTAATAATCGACCTAAAAATCTACTTTTACGATACGATTATAGTATTTATATTCGGAAATCAATTGGCACGAATAAGAATTGTGGAAAATATGAGTAAAAGATCAAACGGAACACATTTAAAGATATCATATTAAAGCGGTGACGTCGTCCATATCTTCGCGAAATAAAAATGATAGCGCTAAAGAATTATGAGGTCTTCAAGATATCTGCGGGATAAACATTTCTTGACACACCATCCATGCAAACTGGCTTCAACTTTGGCCTGACTTTGCCATAGATAGACGGCATCCAGTGTATTATAATAAATCTATGGTATCGACGCAAGGGACGGAAATGGAAGCATACCTGGATGGCTCAGTTGGTTGGTAAGAGCGTCGGTGAACCCGGGTTCGATTCCTGGACAATCGACTGTCCACCGGCGCAGAGTGGACATTGAAATGGTCGAATCGCGTAGCACTTAAGGCTGGTGACTAGTTCATTATTACGATAGGCGCTATATAACTGTTAGATTTATTTTGTATCTTAGACACCATTTCGTATACATGAAGATCATTGGAGTACATGCGTTTCATTCGTACTATTAACATACAAATGAAATCGCTTAAAACCCAGTTGTTATTACTATTGCTTCAATTAATTAATTAATTTATTTATTTATTTATTAAAAGGTCCTAATGATAATGCTGCTCTGAGAGTCCGGTTTATTTGCCGTGTGCCTCTGTTAGGCGAGACTTCACAAGGTCTACGGTCCGATGTTCCGTGAGAAATGGGGTCCGAGTTGGCAGGTACACGTATCCGACCCTGCCACCATCGAGGTCGTCTATCGTCACGAGGGTCGTTACCCCCACCGGCCACCCCTCGAGTCGTGGGTACTTTATCGACAACTGGTCAACAAACCTTGCGGGTTGTTCACGGCGTGCGTACGCTCTTGCAGTTCACATTTTTTAAAAATAAAAAGTTGCAAATCTTCGAGGCAGGGGCGTCCATCCCTCTGTTGGGGTGGGAGTTTATTCCCCCATAGGTATAAACAGGGCGCGATTTGTAGGGGGAAGGGGGATTTCTCCCCACTGCCCAACTGCATCCCTCCTATTGCTACATCCCCGCACCACTACATCCCCCCACTGCTACACTTCCTCAACAACTACATCCTCCCAAGCTCGACATATCCCCCCACTGCTCCAGGTCACAGATCGCACCCTGGGTATAAACTTCTATTAGTCCTATAGACTCGAGCCCGCCCTCAACTTTTTGAGAGGCTACCACAGGGAAGGGAAAGGCATAGGGGTTGGGCCCCACTTTTTCATCCCCAAGTTTATGCCAATGCCTTATCCCAAATTTTACAAATGTTGAACCAATCTCCGTTGAGCCAGCCCCCCCCCCCCCACTTTCGATATTTCATGAACTAAGATCAATAAAAGATCAATATCCCAATCGACGCACATTCGATTTCACATTAACCACTTAACTGGGGACCCCGGATATATCCGTCCATTTTACATTGAGTTACAGTTAATACACGGTTAAGGGGTTAAGAGTCGCACTCTCTGTTTTTGCCGTCTGCAATAGGCAGGGCAGCGAGTGGCATCTGTATCGAACGGAGCTGAGCAAAGGATCCTCTGTCCGCAGACGACGATGGGACTGATCGCCCCCATCAGCGCCGTCGCCGACGATTTCGTCGACCGCCTTCGACACGTCAGGGACAAAGACGGAGAGATTTCCCTCACACGAAGCCTCCCAAATGAAATGTACAAATGGAGTCTCGAAGGTCAGTCGGACAGCCTCCGCTTCCTAATGAACGCTGTCCATCTGTCTGTCCATCTGTCTGTCTGTATGTCTGTCTGTCTGTCCATCTGTCTGTCCGTCCATCTGTTTGTTGTCTGTCTGTCTATCTGTCTGTCTGTCTGTCTGTCTGTCTGGTCTTCTGTCTGTCGTCTGTCTGTCTGTCTGTCTGTCTGTCTGTCTGTGGATTCGTCGCTTGCCTACGCGATATCTAACCTACCTGTCGGTTTTGTCATCTGTTGCTTCATTTTTAGGTAAGATGTGAAAGTAATAAAAACTATAAAAGCAACAAAACGATTTGCGCCCAATTAGCCTCGCACATTTATTATACGAAATCTTGCAGTGCAGAAACTGAAGACCTAGGTTTCATATCACTCTGGAGATGAAAGCATCTAGATACGACAACTGAGCGCTCGGTAACACATATCCGGCATATTCAAGCGTAAAGATGGTATTAATTAGCAATAATAATAATTGTTGTGCCTCTAGCGGCTGCGACATTTCTTTTCGAAACGAGGCTCGGCTGTCTTCAGAAGGAGATTCCCGCCAGAACGCAGCAGTTCATTGACGTCACACAGGAGATGCTGACGTCATCGCTGTACCTCATCGTCGGCGAAAGACTTCACCAGCGAATCAACAGCCGCTTCTGGCGACGACATAAAGCTGCCTGGGATACGATGTTTCAGATCGGTTGGTCAGCTCATCTGTCACATCCTAAAACAGATCAAACTCGAGGGCGCATCCAGGAATTCGGTTTGGAGGGACAATTCGCATTCCATTGCCCATTCTGCCCTGCGTCCACTTTCCAAGATCGATTGATGATGCATGAATGATCGTCCTTGCCATGATGAGAAATTGGCCAAATATATTTTGGGATAAGTTTGGAGCGGCACCTGCCCATTGTTCCCCTGTTGACCCGCCCCTTATTAAAATGTACTATAAACGATTTCAATTTCCAATTGTCATATTTCCAAACTGCATCAATGTAGAACATCTACTTTTGTAGCGCTGGTAGAGCTGCACTGATGTCATAAAGCATACGTTGTATACAGTGTAGCTCATTCCTAAGCGCTTTGTCAAGTATCATTTAAAAATATTCTCGTTTCTCCACTTTTTTCTAATAATTCAATATTTTCGCACCAGTACATCACACCCTACTGTAGATTGCACTCTGGTTCATTTAATTATTTATTCTGCCTTAATAGGATAGGATATATAGAAATCCATAGAAATCTTGTTTTGATTGTTTATTTGCTTACTTACTTGCCTTGTTATTCGCTCGTATTTAAACAGGCAAAGAGTTGATAGACAAAAGAATAAAGGAGCTGTTGGAGGGGAAGAGAGACGGAAGTGGAACAAGCGGAGTTTTCCTCACTTACTTACTTGCTAACAGTAAGATATCCATGGATCAAGTTCATTCGAACATCACCGAGCTGCTCGTCGCTGGAACCGACACGGTGGGTGGTGATCATGATCACTGATAGGATCATTAAGATCAGAGCCTATCTAGCCTATCCAGATCTAGGTGGGGCAGGGGAGCTAGCTGCCCCGTGCGCCGTCTTGTGGG
>CM030844.1:10378082-10550582 GCA_018105865.1 Metaphire vulgaris
GTTTGGATAATCGTGAAACTGTATCCTACATCGGTGTCATCTGGTATCAGCGGGTCCTTCAGTAGGATCGGATTACGTTTTTCTAGGCCCGTTTCACAAATAAATTAATACGCCTCCACGGTAATGCCTTGCGCAAAAATGTCTTATGAATATGAAAGAATGACATGGATATTGTCCTTGATTCAATTGTTGGTCCTTGATTCAATTGTTGAGCTTTTAGGAAAAAGACAAATTTTTCAGATAAAATTGATGATTATAATATTAGTTATATACATCGATTATCAAGCTTGTACACGGGACGGAGTTTTCTGTTCCATTCCCATCACATCCCATGGCATTCCCATTATAATATTAATATGAAATATTAATCATGTGTAATACAGTTCAAGTGATATTATGAATTATGAAATTTATGATAGTTTAGGTTTAATGTCTACTAAAAAGGACTACATGTACAAACAGACTTGTAAAACGACAGAATTTATTAACTACTTAACTTTTATGTCCCACCACAAAATACCGGACAGATTGGCAAACTGGCTAGTCCGCCACTGATCAACAATATTAGCCTATACTCTGCCAGTACTGGAAATGGCAGAAATCTAGTAGGCGCCTAAATTGCTAATTCTCTGCTTGAGTAGACCCGTTTCAATTGAAACATCTGCAACTTATCTAATCAGGCCCTGTTCTTAAAGTTGAGCAAAAACGAAGTGATCACAAGATCTCGTCCAAGTCTTTGGTTTGTGGATCGACCCCCGTATGATTCGATGGGTCTCTTCAACTTTATTGTTTCTCTGACGCCGGTGTAACCATCTCAAAACGAATGGAACCGAGCCATTCGATCGTAAGCATCAGGAATAGCGGTGTTCTGGTGAAGACGAAGCTTTGTCCGTTAGACTTTAGCTTTTGCCCGATTCAGCCCTGCTCTATAGGTAAAGCTTTAACAACGTCGAGCGTGGTTAGTATTTGGATGGGTGACCATACCCGGATCTAGTCGTGGTGCCGGCGGCCAGCCAAGCCGTTCGACGCTTCGGCGTCGATAAACTGGTTGCAGCGTTGAGCTGCGAAGATAAAACGCGGGTCAAGAGAAAGCAATGGCTAACTACTTTAGATCAATGGCTTGAGAGTGATTTCAGTCTTGCTGCTTGCCTAGTACACGGAGATCAGCGCCGGACCCTACGCTCGTTCGAGTACGGAACTAACTTTACTATTCGAGTTCCATGAAGGTTGACGACTACTGCATTATTATCATCATCATCAAAGCGCTATATAAATTGATATTGGAAATGTATTGTTGTTCATGTCTTCTGTTTTTCAATCTAGGTTGTATCCAGTTATAACGATGAACTGTCGAATCCTCGACGAAGACATTGTTCTCAATGGACATTTGATTCCGAAGAAAGTGAGCATATAGAATATTATAGACCTATCTCGGCCTGTTCTGTTCAGTGTTCAATGATCTGTCCCTATGCGTATTAGGGGTGGGGGGTGTTGATGGGGATTAACCTCTCCCACAGTGTCCCACTCCTCGAGGGGCGGCCCCAAGTATTTTGGCGTTTAGCCATTCTCTGGAGGTCGACAGGTATCATAGCTTTAGGACATGATGAACGGTCTGACTCCTCACTGGTTATTTAAACATCGAATACAAGTTTAACAGTACTGCTCCAGCGCAATGGATGCTCCATGTATGATCTGAGAGAGGAAATCACGCAAAAGTCAAGCCCCGCCCCAGATGATGTGGTCAAAAGTAATAATCGAACGAATTAACGAAAATAAGTCGATATCCTTCTAGTTATGATGGTTCATAGAAAATAATGCATTTCTCAGCCATAAGATGGTGACAAATCTGATAACTTCTAGAGCGCCGCTATGGTAATGCTTGACAAATCAGCCGACGACACGTCGAATCTAGGTCGGAATGAAATTATTCTTAGCACGTGTGCAGAGGGAGAAACAGACAGACAGGCAGACAGACAGACAGACAGAGACAGAGACAGACAGAGACACGGAGAGAGAGAGAGATTCGTAGTTTGGAAATGTCCGTCGGTCGGCGAATGCAAAGCTCGGCAAATCGCATCGGGTTCTCTGCTGGCGACGTCGGCCTAGATTCCGGAAGCGGCGGGACGACGCAAAGAGGAATTTCGCATTCGATACATTGCGGGCGTCGTTGCAGTTAAGATGGTGATGGTGATGATGATGATGATGATGATGATGATGATGATGATGATGATGATGATGAAACCGCAGCGCCTCCATTGTAGAAGGCGTGTGGGCTAGGTATGTTGTGCGACTCGTAAACAACACCTCCCCCCACCCCCGCCCAACACCCCTTGATGTGGTATGGGGTATTTTGTTTCGCACCCTGCAGTGCCTCTGCTGGTAAATTTGTTTTCGTTCTTCTGTTTATCGTACAGAGACAGTTCACAGAAATTCAAAGCAGCGAAGAGTTTCCTGCCCATTATCCTTCGCGTAGACACGCCGCTACTATTATGCACAATTATCTAGGTCTGCGTGCGAATGCACGAGATATTTTCCTTAAGTTATTTATACGGAGGCGCATTTCACGAACGTGAGTAGAATCCGAGAGATCATCAGCGTTGCAACTCTCGCTGCCAAAAGCCAAGTGCAAATCGATCCATCAAATTCGACGTCGGAGAGAGAGAGAGAGAGAGAGAGAGAGAGAGACGCTTTCGTTTACCGTAAAACAGTTTCCAGCTGTTTCAGTAGATCTGCCTCAATTATGCCCTTCCTTCCTTCCTTCCTTCCTTCCCATGCAATTGGGTTCCTCTCTCTCTCTCCCTTTTCTCCACGCCTTCCCCGTGTATTTACACCACGCATGCTTACCGACAATCGTCAGTTACCGACATATTTCTATTAAGTGCTGTAGCTCTGCTGGAATTTTAAAGCAACGCTATGGACCTTTGGACTCTTTATTATATATCCTACGGTTCGGTTTGTTTCTCGTCCAAAGCGTTGCAACAAAGACCCACTCTATCGGTCAACGTCATCGAATATGATGATTACTACTACTACTTCTACTACTACTACTACTACTACTACTACTACTACTACTACTACTACTACTACTACTACTACTACTACTATACTACTACTACTCTAATAATAATAATAATAATGCATTTTTATAGCACTGTTTCTAATAATCAAGAGTATCAATCGATGGTACTCTCTCCAGATCCATTCCCAAAGATCAGGTCATTTCTGAGATCAGTCAGGGAAGTAGCGAGGCAGACTGCAGAGGTGGGAAGTGCTAAGGCGGAAGAGGTGTTTTTTAAGCCTTGATCTGAAACTACTCAATTAATTGGTAGATCTAACGGTCAGAAAGAAGCCTCATGGTTTACCTGCCCCTCGAATGTTCCATCATCAACGTTCCGCCTGGATGCAGAAACACAGAGGCAATAAAGTAATAAAGTTCAGGGGGCGTGCATAAGCAGCAGGACGGGGCTTAGAAATTAATCAACGCATTTCCGTGCAGCGTTAATTAAACAGGGTAAATAATATAATTACTGATTGTCAACACGACGCTAGAAAATCAAAGCAAGTTATGTCGGATCTCAGCGCGGCGTTCTCGCGTCCATACTGATCACACGCCGACGGAAGCTGAACACTGTAAATCACGCAGATTCACAGACGATGAAACCCTTTCTCTTCACACATATTACATTTGGCGTTCCTGTGCCGTCTGTGCCAATGTTACCGCCGGATAGGTCGCAAAGAATTCTAAAATTTGGGGAAGCGGCGGCCAGTAGCATAGCGTGCCAATGGCTACTATGGCTCGAGCCATGGGCGGCACACGTGAAGGGGGCGGCAAATTGAGCGGCGATTACATTTTTTTGCTTGTCAGGTTGTCGGAGAGTTTTAGCGAAGGGGCGGTAAAATTGAGAAGGGGCGGCAAATTCGGCCGCGACGACCTTTTTTTGCTTGTCAGGTATAATAGGTGCAGGTTGGGGCGGCATTTTTTCCAGGAGCCATGGGCGGCACGAGACCACGCTACGCCACTGGGGGCGGCCTAAATTGCTCCAAAAACTCTCCCATTTCTCTATGCATTTTTATTTTTCCTGTAACCATCCAAAGTCGCGAGATCTGAAGGGTGGGAGATACTCCCACCCGGTATACCGATGTTGTATAGAATGGGTTGCACCACAGTAGGAGCCGTTCACTTAAACTGGCTTTCTCTTTTCTGGGGGCAGAGGTTTTGGCTGCGAAAAGGGGTAAAGTTGAGATCGGCAGGTCGACTCCGACAGGAAAATATTCTGAAAATCCGACATATTTGAATCGGGCAGTGCAATCAATTGCGAACTAGATTAAACATGAACCATATGCTTTTATTTATTTTTTGTTCGACATCTCTTGTGTACGGGGCTTTTAGTTTAGAAATATACACGTAGGTCATAACATTCGGGCCATTTTACATGTTAATCCGGATACTATTTTTCCGATATGTCCCTCTGATGGTCTAAAATGTTAATGTGTCTGAAGTATATTTGGAGTAACTGGAGTATCTTATTCCCAGAGGCGGCGCTGTCTTTTTTGGTTGGGTGGGTCTAATGCAATCTACACAACCAGGACCCGGCTAGGACTACCCCTCCCCAAGGAAAACAAAATTTCTCTGCGGATTTGCACGATTTGCTCGGGTGTCCCTGCCCGAGGCTGGGTGGGTCCGGAGTACTCCGGATCCGCGGACTCACCCCTCTGCAGCGCCGCCCATGCTTATTCCTGCAGGCGATAAGATAAGGATAAGATAAGAGCAGCAGAAGTCTATGACCGTCGTTAACGTCTGGTGCTATAGATATAACGTATACAGATACTATGGAGTATTGATACTACAGCACTATAGATACTATAGATATAGCGCATAGGCCTATAGATACGACAGCACTATAGATATAGCGTATATAGATAGCCTACTATAGCACTACAGTACTGTCTACATAGCGTATATAGATACTATAGAAACTAGTAATATATATATATATATATATACTTTGTGTGTATATATATACTAAGATACTATATAGTACTATATAGATATAGCGTAACGTGCTGTATATAGGCCTAAGAGACCCGTGTTCTGGTTTAGACTCTGATCGTCGTCAATCATTACGCCTCCGGACACGACGACGAGGTCTTTCCCAACGCCAGTCAGTTCCTTCCGGAGAGATGGGCGAGGGAAGAGTCGGTCGGACCGCTGTCATCCTCCGATCCCGTCAGCAGCAAGCACCATCCGTTCGCCTGTCTTCCCTTCGGCGTCGGGAAGCGAAACTGTGTCGGTAAGGGGACATGATGCATGTACACGCAGTGGTCTCTTCCCTCTGTCTCGCTGCACGCCTGCCTCCATTCCTTTCTCTCTCCGTTCCTCCGTCCGTCCCTATCTCTGTCTGTCTCTTTCTGCCTGTCTGTCCGTCTCTCCATCCCTCTCTTCTTCCTCTTTCTGTCTTTCTCTGTCTGTCTGTCTGTCTGTCTGTCTGTCTGTCCGTCTCTCTGTCTCTTCTGAGTCTCCTCCCTCTTTCTGTCTGGTTCTGTTTCTCTGTCTGCCTGTCTGCGTCCTTCTTCATTAAATTCTGTCCCAGTTTCTGTTCCAGATTTGCACGTAGACGTCTGTCTGTGCGTCTGCTTTTGTGCTTCTGTGCTGCTTTGGAAGCCATTGAATGACTGAAAAGTGAAAACTGACAGATGTATCATCGCTCACTGTTCCGACACATGAGGTCTCTTTCTGTTGCGTATACACCGTAGACCATAATAAAATTTCACATCCATTATCTGCCTTTCAGTGTGACTTCGTGGCGATATTCTTTCCCCCTCTCCGTCTAAATACATAAAAATAGGCGCATATATACATAAGAATATACATAAGAATATATATATATATACATATATACATAAGAATATATATATATATATATATATATATATATATATATATATACTGCGTCATTTTGGGCAAACGATTCATAACGTAGGTTCATAAATCGACTCCGTGTCTCACTTGAGCGCATACTTTTGCATTGTACTGCAGGTCAAAGAGTCGCCCGAATGGAACTTATGATCGCTCTGATCAAGGTAATCACGCTTCGAGATCTACCGTCGGACGTAATTAATAGACCCTCAGAATTCGTAAACATTTGTCGTCAGCCGAATGCAGCTGCTGCCTTGCATGCGCGGCGCCTGGTCTCTATAACGGATTGATAAGTGAGATAGTAAGTAAGTAAAAAGCAAAGTGAAAAGTAAAAGCGCCTTTGACTTCGACCTTCGTCGTGCGTACGGCGCTATAGAAGTCGTCAAGAAGATAAAGATAAGTAAAATCTCGTGGATTTATATAGCGCTTTGGAAAGCAGCACAACAGTAGCTGCTTATTCTTAGGCACGCAGCCTCTCTTAAAATAGGTACGGGAAAGGTGAAAGATCGGCCAGGCAATGGTCAATATATATCCGAAGGGCAGTGAGCACTTGATGTTTGAAACGCGAGGGAAGTTGAGGCGCTGGTACAGGAGACGATTCCGTTGGAGTGGGGTGGTCAAAAGTAGGGTGTTAGCCGTCCCATCCTCCCGCCGGTAAAGAAAAATTTGTTTCTGCGTAGAATTAATCGGCTGTCTGGTTTTTGAAAACCGAATGTTTTTCTCCGACGAACAGTCTCTCTCACTCCCATTACGAGCACGCAGAGCATGGCAAACGCCGTGGAGCTTAACATGGATTCTGGTTCTTTAATAAGAGATGGACAGACAGCAGAGGAGGAATCATAAGTCATTGAAAATACGAAATATCATAATGCTCTCAAACAGCGTTATCTCTATCTTATATCTACAGTGATGACGACGACGACGACACTGATGATGACAATGATGATGATGATGATGATGATGATGATGATGATGATGATGATGAAGCTGAAAAAGACGATGACAATGACGATGATGACGGCGACACTGATGATGAAGGCGATGAACAAATTGATGATGATGACGACGACGATGACAATGACGAAGATGATGATAATGACGATGATGGTGATGGTGGTGGTGGTGGTGGTGGTGGCAAGTGATATGTCTGAATATGCGACGCAGTGACGCTATAACTTTCTTTGTAGATACTGCGACAGTTCCGTCTTGAGCCGTACCCGGGCGTTGAATTCAATCCGGTCCTGCGTACACTGCTGACCCCCGGCGAGCACGTCCCGGTGCGATTCGTCGATCGGATGACGCACGAGTGACAACGCAGACGCAGAAGCAACAGGAGAACAACATCAACAACAACAACAACATCATCAACAACAACAACACTCGATCGTCAACACAACGTTCGAAACACAAGTTCTGTCGGTCGAACTCAGGGCTGGCGCAACATAAATGACTGCTGTCGCCGCCGCCGCCGCCGCTGCTGTTGAATACTCGCCTCTGTTTTGTTCGTTTTCTTTGACTGAGAATTGCGCGCGAGGATTTTGACCGGAAGTTGTTCACCTGTCTGTTTCCGTTTCCGATTTCGACGGAAACGAACGGCGCCCGACCGGAAACGAATCTCCTCCGACTAAAAACTGTCACAATTCAGAGAGTTTCGACGTATTTCGTTCGAAAGTTGTATTCTGCCAAAATGTACGGATTTCGTTCGCTGCTGTAACATATAATACCTCCGCAGACTTTACTGTATAGACTTAGACTGCACTGAAATTCGCAGAAATTGACTAGACTGAGAGAAAATAAATGGAGAGAGAGAGAGAGAGAGAGAGAGAGAGAGAGAGAGAGAGGGAAAAATTTACAGAAACTGGGTAAAATATAGTAGCGAATAGACCTATTCATCTGAAAATTCGTCCGGAGATTAGAAAAACTGTTACATCAGACTTCCGGGTAACATGTTTAGTTTTCGACTTATGTAGAGCTGGTGTTAGTCTGTTGCGGAGCCTTGGTTTTGATGGATTCGTAATGTTCTTTTATCGTCTGTCGCTGACTCAATTTCGCACACTTCCTTAATTCTACCGTATTTATTCGGAATCCCATTTAGTTTTATTCTATTATTTAAGTTCAAAGGCATTTCGTGCGATAAGGTAACTCTGTAAATACTGTAAATAAACTGTAACAGGAGTGACTGTACTGCGTTGTGTAATGGGTAACAATTCCTATCGACAGTGGTGGTTCCACCATGTTGATGACTGGGGATGCATCCCCCACCGGGGTTCCGGGTGGTCTTTTATTGCTTGTCAACCCATTTTCCTGTGAGTTTTTAAAAATTCAATGAAAAATACTGCGAAAGACCTTTTTGCTTGTCGGCCTTTTTTTGGTAAGGTTTAATTAACATTTCGTGGACAAAACACTAGCAATGACCTTTTCTCTCTTTCCTTTTTTCTTCTTCACTTTGCACCCCCACCAACTTTCTATGAATTTTTTCACACCCCCACCAAGAATTCCTGGAACCGCCACTGCCTATCGATTTGAGGGTATTAGTGACTTTTGTTAGACGAGTCTCGAACTGGATAAAAGCGATAACGCTGTTGATGATATCAGAGACTTTAAAGGGCAAAGGTTATGTTCTGCTGGTTATGTGTTGCCTTCCACGGTGCAGTTATAATTTCTACAGTATTAATTATTATCGTCGTGATCGTTATAATATATTGCCTTTTAATGTTGTTGTTGCTGTTGTGTGTTGTTTTATATAAATTGTTATTGCGCACACTTGTCCTGGCGGTATGTACAGCAACTGTGCTAACTCTGCTATGCGACCTACTTTTACAGATTGCAAGCTGATAACATAATGACGAAATAGCAAGAAGTGCGGAAGAAATTTCCGCATATGTAACACGGAAAACATGCGGCGCAATAAAAAATTTAAAATATGCGATCGCAATTTCGCACAATACAGTCTACCATGCATATAACACAGAAAGATTGTTGAATGCCTGTAACGAACGGGAATTTCTATTTTGTAAAAATCTTTGTTTGACATTTGGAGTTGATTTTAAAACGCTCACTCATCTGAAATATCTTTATAGCATATCTTCTGCATTGTACAGCTTTGTATCGAAAGTACTATATTCTATATATACTCTATAGTCTTTTCAGTTGCCGCATGCGTGCAATTCATGTGACATTTCCTGTTAACGTTCTTTATAGTTAAGAGATGACGAATGCTTTTAACGGTAAGATTTGTTGACTGAAAAATAGTTTCTTTAATTCTGACTTAGATTTCCGTCGCAAATTATTTGATCGTCGCCTTTGTTTCAACGTATAGGTAACTTTTTCATACCATGTCTTCGTCAAGGGACGTAATACTGAGAAAAATAGCGAAAATTGCGGATAAACTTCCGCATATATATGCGGAAGTCGCTATGCGGGAAAACCGGGGAAAATGCGGCGCAATAAAATTTTGTAAAATATGCGATTACACTAAACCGGTATGGCTAAGTTGTGCAGCAACTACTTTGATCGCGTAAAACGGTTCTAATTCAGACACTGCAGATGCAGATGAGCGTGACAGAATTCTTCAGTCTTCCCAGTGGCACCGCCAGTTAACCCACTAAATGGCTGAATCTCTGCTCCGATCAGAGCCGCCGAGAGAATTTCCGAGCCCCTGGGCAGAACAGACGCGGGGCCCCTAAAGTGGTGACGACCTTTTTCCAGTTTTTTCTTATCAGCTTTTTCAGGAGACAGTTAGGCTAAAACTTAAAGTCTGTCTGGTGCCGTCACGTTGACGGACGTCCCAGACGCTTCTGCGTCTTTAGCCCTGACCTAATCCTAACTGCGGGCCCCCCTACAGATCGCCGGGCCCCTGGCCATTTGTCCCTTCCTACCCCCTCTCGGTGGGCCTGGCTCAGTGGCGTAACTAAGGGTCACTTTGTTGACAGCCCCCGGGCCCCGGGCGGGGGCGAAGAGGGGTCTAAGTTAGGGTTACTAGGGTTAGGTTAGGGTTAACTACCCTAACCCTAGAAATGATGTGGTGAGGAACTTTTTTTTGCTCGTCAGGGTTAAAAAGGTGGAGACGATAACGGTTTTTACATTTTTTTGCTAGTCAGCTCGAAACTCTGGGGCCCCCATGTCAAAGATGCCCCCGGGCCCCCAAAAGTCACGCTACGCCACTGGCCTGGCTCCGATTGCAGTCGAGAAACGCGAATTTGCAGATAAGAGGCTGATTCGCACACGGTAATGGTTTACATTGTATCAAAACTGGGCTGCACCAGCTTCGTCTTCATTGAGCCGTATAGCAAGGTGAACTGACGTCTACTGCAGGCAATGCTTCCTGCCATCCGCTCACTAAATGCCTTTTTCGTCTGTATACGTTTCCTGTGCTAACACTATGATCACACCGTTGCCAAACTTATTGCCCTGTAAATGAGTAACGACGCTGTACTTTTGTTTCGTGACCTGCAGTTACTGCAAAGTATGTTGCGAACAATTTGTGCTGAGATGGGGGGGGGGTCTTTTAGCTACATTCCTAGCGAGTTTTACCAAGATTGGTCAAAATTTGACAAAGTTGCCGTCACAAATAAAAGAGTGCGGGATTTATTGGACCACAGTGTAGATTTAAAAACGTTTTCATTGCAGATTTTATTTTATAATTCCGTCATTGTTGATGCTCAACCTGGAATAGAACAGTCTTATCCACAACAGTAGGTAGGAATCTGTCAATCTGTGTTACATAGGCCTAGATAGGCATAACTAAACACGAAGAAAACAGGCCTATTTCATTGAAATGTGGGGTGCAGTAGCAATATTTGAAAAATTCCACAACTATACGATTGTCAACATTTATTCTGACGACAAAAATAGATTGCGCAATTGACAGCTCGATTGACTTGTGCGAGACCTGTTGTAAGGTTTTCGAAGTGTGTTTGAAAGGTGATGCTGGTGTACTTTTAATTGCATGTGATGTCACGCTGATAATTTAAAACATGTATTTACACTTGGAAGATTCATTGGCTTAGAAACCTTGACGAGATTTCTCGACAGCGGCGTATCAAAGTATATTTTTTTCATTTCATCAAGTTCTTCGACCATGTTGTTGAGCTATGTATTTTTCAAAATTATAACTGCAATTTTATCAATCTCTAAATATCTACAATTCGAAAAATACCACATATTACACAAATGTCACAACTCAAAATGGTTTTTGAAAGTCTGAGATTTCGAACAAACTCTAAGAGCCTGTCGGTGATGTTTATGCTTTTGTTCCTTTTATGCTTTTATGCGTATGTTTTTTTTATCTGTGACGCGTGTGTTATTTTTAAAACGTCCAGCGGCAAAGCGGACCAAGCGATCAGTTGATGCATCAGAGAAAAGCACGTGTCATCAGGCTCCGTGGTTAGTGGTTACTGGTTAGTGGTTACCCATCAGTGGCGGCTCCACCGGGGGGACCAGGGGGGCCGTGCCCCCTACTGAGATACTGGCCCCCCAGTGCCCCCCTGTTGAGACCCTATACTATATATATACTATATATATACATATACTATATATAAAAATTTACCAAAAAATATTTAAAAATTGCAAATTTGCCAAAATTGGCCCCAAAATTGCCCCAAAATTGCGTAAAATTTGCCTAAAAGTTGGCAAAAATTTTTCTCGCCCCCAAGAAAAGTGTGAAATGACGCTACTGTACTTAATACTACATACCTACCAACAAATGGTTGGCCCCCCATGATTAGAAGTTGCCACCCCAATGCCCCCCACTTGCCAAATCCTGGAGCCGCCACTGTTACCCATCCGTACATATGGAGGATGGATGGGGGCGAATATATAAGGGAGGAATGAACGAATCGCAGGGAAGAAAGAAGGAAATTTCCAGGCCGCTTGATCTGGTGCTGTGTTGCAATTGAGGCGGGTGTACTTCGACCTAAACTCAGCCGGTGTTTTTCCGCTGCTCAAAATGACTGGTCCTTGTTTGGCGTAAACAGCTGATTGGAGGGTGCCCTTTCCATGGTCCATTCGCATAAAGTTTCCGATGACCCGAGGAGGCTGAGGCGGTTTACGAGGCAGAGCAGCGGCCGGTGGTTGCAGAGAACGAAAACTCCATGAGCGAAAAAACTTAGCACTCGATTTAGAATAATACTCGAGTTGCTGCACTAGGCAGAGGGTTATAAAAATAGTAAGTAACGTGATTTAAAGTGGTTTAGGATGCTAAGTTGGCCTCTGTGAAAACCACTGTGATCTTATGTGAGACAGAGGCTACAAGTGGTAGTGGTCGGATCAGTCGTGTGCTTTCGAGTAAATTTCCGTAGTTTTCTTTGGCCGCAATCGGTCGAGCGTTTGGCGCTGTCGTCTCTGAACGAAAAAGATGAGGCTTTCCATTTGTCATTTGTCGAAGGCAATTTCACGCCGGAGCAGTTCGCTTGCAATGCGCTTGTCAACCGTTGAAGATGTTGACAGATTCGCCCAGTACCACCCGACAGTTCTTACGCTGAAGAGACTTATCGATTTCGGTAAATATTGCTAATTTTGGTGATCGGATAGTCTGATCGCTCTCTGGTCACTCACTCGCATGATTTGGCACAGTATTGCTTTGCTTTGAGCTTATGCACAAGTTGGGCCTAATTTGTTAGAAATTCACTTGAATCTGTGTCCAAGGTTCACTACCCCATCACCCATAGATTTTTACTCGGAGTTCTCAATAATGATTTCTGACATCATTGTTTCACTTTAACTTTTCTGTCTACATGGAGTCATTTGTACCAGAGATTTTAAAGCAGATCAGATAGTCATTATAAGATTTTTGAGTTAGCTTCTGCAAGTAAAAAATTAAGCTGTTTCAGTCATTAAAAAGATCTTGATCGTCTGGTTAATTTTAGACTGTCTGCAATTGATGCAATCAAATGCAGAGCTCTAATTTTATCTTCAAGGCTTGGCTTTTCAGTGCAGGTAGTGACATTTCACTGTCCTGTCCGATCATAGTATGATTGCCTGTAAATCCACATTTTACAAATAATTGTTCCCCCTTTCGTGAAACTCACTTATGCTGATTATAAAGGATTGCATTATTTGAATGGTAAACTTGCTGTTTCATTGTAGGGATTGAAAATACATCTACTGTGGATTCTTTTCTCTTTCTAAGTAAGGAAATTCCAGTTCGTCTGGCAAATATAATGAAAGAGTTTTCCTTCCTTCCAGACAAATTGCTCTCTATGCCATCGGTTCAACTAGTTGGACAGTGGTAAGTTGAACAGTATTTGGCACAGGCATTAGTGAACACTTTTGGAATTCTATCCTGTTATTCTGTATAGTCTATTTCTATTTGAAAATGAACTCGGCTTTGTGTTAGGAAGTTGCAAAAAGCTGATTACCACTTACAGCTACCACTGACTACTTACTAAGACTTCTATAGTGCCTATTTAGTAATGTCTCATCAGTCTCTTAATTCTTGAAACATTTCTACACCATTCATTTGTATGCCATACCTTCACCTTCTCCCAACGGTCTGGACAGCCCTTCTGAGAATATGCCTTCATGCCAGCTGTCAAGAATTTGCTGCTCTGACGGCTTATATCACAAAGTTTGACATTTGGTTTTGCAAAATAGTGAATGCCTAATTAACGTTTAATCTAATTACCGGTAGATTACAGATGTTTAGATTATAAAGTGTGTGTAATTTCTGAAACAAACAAATATAAGTGGAACAGTTTTCCAGTTTGACCTTTCTAGTGCCTCTGGTCTCCAGTCCTAATTTCTCTTTGAAAGAGTTCACGACTTGTGGGAGTTGTCATCATGCATTGCCGTTAATTTGTTGTTGTGATGGACCGACTTTCTTGCAAATTTGATGACTGCTTAGTTTCAGATAATTGATGTTGGTTATTATCGCATTTAAAAGAGAATGCTTCAGAAATTACATTTTTAAATTTCTTTTTTTCATGTTGAAGGTATGAACAGAGTTTTCAGGATGTCCTGCAGTTTAATGAGAGACACTCGGATATAAATGAAGATGTATTAAACAAGTAAGAATAGTGCAACACACTGTTTATTGTCTTCCTCTATTGAGCAATGCTGGACTCCTTATGGTGCTACCTTTATAGGTATGATTGGAATGGCTGGTTTCTGAATTAGTATAAACAGTTTATTACCTGATATAATGACAGAGTTCATAAAAATGATAGGAGCTTGGCCCAGAATTTTTTAAAATTTGAATTTATCGACAGGTTGTTAGATTTAAAATCCTAAATCTTGCACAGTTGATATAGATACTTTCTGGATTTGGTAGCCCCAAAATGGTGATGCTGTTTTGATTCTATACTTCATCTTCATTTTTTCAAGTGAAATCAGGACAATTGTTTGGTAACAAATATATTTGGTAACAATTTTTATTGATATTCAGTCTTCACACGTCTGCTGATTATGGAAATTGTTGATCAACGGAATTCTATTTTATAGTCTGCTAAATTTAAATTGCAAGTGTTGACACTAAAGATTGATGAAATTGGTCACGTGCAACCTAAAACCTTCTCAAGATTTTAATAGAATTATTTCTACTTGTTCTTGAGACCAGTGGTGTAGCCAGGGGGGGTTGTGGGTTAAAAACCACCCTTGGGTGCCACAAAAAATTTTTAAATGTGTTTCCATGCATTTTAAAATTTTGGATGTGGTTTTGAGGGTCAAAACATCCCTTCTGGCTGCTGACCAAAATTTTTTAAGCTCCATAGGCGTGACGACCTTTATTTTGCTTGTTAGCATCTAAAAGGAAAAAATCTTAGAAGGAAAGACATAGGATACATAGGATGACCTTTTTTTGATCAAAAGTCAATACCAAAGCCCCCTTCCGGAAATCCTGGCTATGCCACTGCTTGAGACGCTAATATTGACTCTTTCAATCGCTTGTCAGTTATTTTCTGTCAGTTTAATCACATCAAGTTGTGTGCGTGAATGCGTTTTCGTTTGATCTTATGTGGGCTTCTTCTTCGATCATCTGCATAGGTTTAACGAAACTTTGGATATGTTGCAAAAGCGTCATTCAACAGTCGTTGAGACTATGGCTGAAGGCATTCTTGAAATGAAGAAGGAATATAAGGAATACGCAGATGATGGACACACTGCCAGCTGTATACAGTATTTTCTTGATCGACTTTACGCTAATCGAATTGGAATCAAAGTTCTTGCTAAACACCATTGTAAGTGATATACTGAATGTATATTTTCATATCCATTATGTAATCTGCATTCCACATAACAAAACACAGTTTAGGCAGATGGTAGACATCGTTCACTGGAATTAACAATTTAGAATGCTAGAATTTGGAACTGATTTTTCATTTAATTAAAATGAAATGCCATGCAAAATACAGCAAATAGGTTGAAGTTGGTTACTAAAACTAGAGACTTTATGTGAAAAGTATTGTTGTGAATTTTAAATGCATTTGTTGACTTTCCTAAGCGTAAACTTTTATCAGGCCGCTTTGTTCAAGCCCCCTCCCACCTTTTCAGAGACTTGGTTAGGAAAGATGTAGATATAGTGGTGGGGTCACCACTTTTTCATCCAAGTTTACTCCCATGTTGACATTAGTTTGTGTGATTGAAACTGCATAGAATTGAACCTGTGATTGTAATTAGAGTGTTTGCATACATTTTATGAACTTGTGCCATTGTTGTTGTTTTTTATTTGGCAGTAATGCTGTTTGCCAAAATGGGAAAAGGTGAACACTGTATTGGTGTAATCGATGCAGAGTGTGACATTATGTCTATAGCAGAGGGTCAGTTATGATTAAAATACACTGATTAGAGTATGCAGAATGTCTGTTATTTTTTGCTGAATGTACCTAGAATGTAGACTGAAATTGTTCTGTTTGCTGATCCAAAATATCTGAATGCCTCTTCCTGTCTCTCAGGTCTTCCAATGAAAAGATCTAGAAGCTCAACTCATATCGTCTAAATGTTTCTTCTTCTGTAGTCTGTATTACTCTTTCCCACTGGGGTGCCTTATTGGCTTATTTGGCAAAGCAGCAGCCCTTGATGAGCCATCAAACTGGAATTGATTTCCAGACACTCGCTTGTCCACTGGTGCAGAGTTGAAATTAGTATGGTTTGTGTAGTGCAGAGTTGAAATTAGTATGGTTTGTGTAGTGCCTTGGGCTGATGACTAGTGTGTTATCATAAAAGCACTATATAAAGTAAAGACATTTTTCCTTTGATACCTTTGTGAATGAAAGTGCACAATTAGTATTGTAATTATTAATTTTGTTATTATTATTGTTATTGTATTGCAGATGCTTATGAGAGTGCTCGATTTCTGTGTGACCAATATTACTCGACCGCTCCTGAATGTGAATATGAATGTCACTCTTGTAAGTAAATATTTTTTTAAGTTTTGAAAAGCATTTATGATAAAGTTGAAGATGGGAAATCAGACTGATAATTTTATTCTGTTCATTACTTTTGTCACAGTTTTTGTGAGTTTAGATATATTTCAGAATGTAATGGCAATTGTAGAGAAAGAACAAAACTATGTTCAGCTATTCTACTGTTCTTCATATTCTCTGAAAATCTTGTAGTTCATTTGGTAGTCTCTAGGCTGTTAATTAAGATGCTGTTATATTATCTGAAAGTATGGCTTGACCGTATTTGTAACGCATTTATTTGTTCATAAGTTTATAAAGTTGTCAAAAGTTTTCTGAAATTTGTTTTGAAGGCATTATTCTTTAATGAGAAGAGCTACCAATACAGATTTTGTTACTCTAGATTGGAAGCCAGTCATGTACAAACAGTAGTAATCAGCAGTGATGCTTCTGTGAATATGTTGGTTGCCAGTCTGATTATTACAGGACTTAATAATAATAATAATAATAATAATAATAATAATAATAATAATAATAATAATAATTAACGATACTGGGTATTAAGTGGTTAGTAGGATCTATCCTGTGACTTGTATGAACGAATTCATGTTTAAATTGTGATTGTATTTTTGATGTTTTTATTTTTGGTGTGTAAAAGAATACCTTTGGACATGGTACCAATTAATTAGGCCATTGTTTGTTTTTATTTTATTTGAAGCATCTTCAAACAGTTTGATCGATAACCGCATTTCTCTGACTTACGTTCCTTGTCACTTATACCATATGATTTTCGAACTGATGAAGGTGTGTGAACAAGTCTCAGCTTTGTCATATTTTCCATCACGTTCTTATGTGTATTTACTTGTGGCTTTGAAAACCTGGTTAGTATTGTAATTTGGCATATGTTTGTTTAAAAAAAATAAATAAACAAAACTGATATGTTCTTGGCAGTCTGTGGATGTTGTTGACTTTGTGTGTGTTTTCTTGTTTATTTTGCCAGAATGCTCTGCGTGCTGTGGTTGAACATCACCAACATCACACCAGTGGCCTTCCCCCTTTGAAGGTTTTGATTTGCCAAGGACATAAAGACATAACCATTAAGGTTAAAGAACTGAACCATGTTATGTTATGCATGCAGTTTGGTTTGACAATCAGCCATGGTGGCTGTCAGTGTTTTTTAGATTCGGTCATAGTTGGTGAAGAATGTGAATACATTGCATTCTTGCAACTTGGTTAGTTAGTTAGTTAAGTAAGTAAGTAAGTAAGATGAAATTTTGATAGTGCTGCTATAGTTATGAAATATGGCAATTGTCTTGGAGAAAAGTGGGATGTTTTTATAAAAAATATAAGGAAGCAGGCAGTTGTTTTGGACTTTTATTGGGTTCTGTTGCACAGGCAAAAAAATTATTTTTTTGTATTACTTCTTAGGAGTTGTGGCGATCACTGCAGCACGAGTATTATTTTAATTTTTTTTCTGTTTTAGATCAGCGATCATGGTGGAGGCATTTGTCGAAGTCAACTTGCTAAAATTTTCAACTACATGTACTCCACTGCTCCAAGGCCAGATGACGCTCTAACAATGGCACCTATGGTAAATTTTTGGTGTGATCATTTTGAAAGAATTTAGACATCTATGGATCAGCATGACTCTGTGTAGATGAAACTGTCTAAGAAACGGGTTGGGATATATACACACACACACACAAGCATTTTTAAGTGCGAAAGTGGTAGACAGATGGAATGAATTGTTGAAGAGAAGAGAGTAATGGCTACTAGTGTAAATGTAGATATGCGAGTGAAGTATTTTGAATAGGCTTTTGCATTAATAGCGATTGTTGTAAAAGTGGCCTACAAGAGTTGAGTCATGGACCTGTAAGCAGACAAGATTGATGATCATGTGATGATAACGACTATGACAATGATTTGCAAACATTAATAACATCTCTACATTGGCAAAATGTAGTTATTGTTGTCAGCTTATGTTTGCGCAGACATTGGGTTTAATTCACATGAGTTGATAGTAATGCTAAGTGTATTGAACTTGTCACTTGTTTGCCAGGTTGATACACTGATTTTTGCGGCTTAGAAAACTGCATATTGAAAAGAAAATGTGTTTTAGATAAGTTTATAACTGTCTGATATTTCCGCATTATTAAGTTTCTACAACATTAATTCAGTAATTGTAACATATTTTGAATAACATTATTGATATTATGCATGTTTATGGGCATGTGTGACAGTGGTCCCTGAAACTCGTTTGTTGCATAAAGGCCTGAAAACAAATGATATACAATTTTATAAACTGATGAACTAGGGAATAGAATTTTCACAGAGAGTTTAGCTTATTGCATTGCTGCAATTTTTCTGGTTGTATTTAGGCTGGCTTTGGATATGGTCTGCCATTATCTAAGCTGTATGCCAGATACTTTAACGGAGACCTTTGGCTAAATTCTATAGATGGATTTGGCACCGATGCCATGATTTGCTTGAAGGTAAAGTCTAGCAGTTTCAGATCTAATGTAATGCTGACGTCTTCCAACCTCTGAAAGTTATTTGATAGGATTTATCTTTGATTCCAGTCTGGTCTTTAAATAGACTTATTTTGCATTTTCACCACAATGTATGGGACCAGAATATTTTTGATTAGGCTATTTTAATTAAGTAAAATCTCGTTAATTTCTACATAGCTTTCAAAAGCAGCACCGAAGTAGCTCCTTATTCAGGTGCTTAGCTTAAGCCTTAATATGCATTTCTTTCAGGAACATAGGCTACTATGTTCTACATTGCATTTAAGTTTACACTATGAAAATAAGTAGGGCAACAGCTTGTTCCTATAGTTGTCGCAAACTCAAAAATTCTTTGCCCTCAGTAAAATGCCGTGCAATTGATTTTGGATGCAGGTTTATGAATGTAGTCGTGACACTTTGTCTATGTTTAATTAAATTGTCGTAGCATTTGACATATTGACATCTACTGAGAAAACTTAAAATGCACTTTGTAAGATACTTGAAAATGAAGTTCTGTTGCTGTTTGGATCAATATTTAATATTCACAATCATATCCGTACGCGTTCTTTTCTGATGCTATATAATATTTTACACAAATGTTGCAGCTTCTCCCAAAGGACGCTAGTGAGCTTTTGCCTGTGTTCAATCGCACTGCATTGTCGAAATACACACGGGCAGAACAGGTCGCTGATTGGAGTGACCCGAGTATCTCTGGCTTAGAAAATAGATAGAAAGTTGATCCAAGTCAACAAACGGGGCATATGACTTATGCTTATGAAATGACTATATATAGATGGTGTTCATTAACACATCTAAGGGCAAATTGTTACAGATACAACTAATACTGGCTGGTATTTGTTGGACATTCTGTTTGCCAATTATTTTGTTTAGAACTGTTGCAGTTAAATGCAGTAAATGTTCTTACGTGACAGATTAAAACTAGTGACAGTATCATTGCTCTAGTTTAGCAGTACAGTATTGTATCAGTTTTTAATTTATTGTATTGTAGATTCTGTATTGTTGCTTTGCTGGTCATGCAGATGTTATTTGATATTGATGGTAATATTGACGAGCAGCAGTTTTGGGGATATTACTTTGATAGAAATAATTAACAAAAGCAACTTGTCTACATTCTCATTTGACTAGACATTCAAGTAATTCATCTACTTAGCAGCCATTTGTTGATACCATTGCAAAACAAGAGCATTGGCCTAGGTTCATCCACATATTAAGTATGCAAAAAATGCATATTTTCATACCCCTTACCTCATGTTGCACCCCGTTCATTTTTGGACCCCTATGCATATGTACACAGTGGCTACCCACCACCCTGCCTGAAAGTTGACCTAATTGGCCATCTAAAGGTGACTAAAGGCAACCTATAACTCCTCTAATGGTATTGAAAGTGTTACAATTTTTCTGTGCCAATCGCCTCTTCCCCTCCGCCGGCCAATTATTTAATAACCTAGAAATTCTTGGGATTTTTTTAATTGTTATGTATGCTACATGTATATATAAATTTGTGTTTGTGGGTAGTACATTCATTTGAGACCCCCTTCCCCATATGTAAATCCGTGACCACTTCTCCCTCAGTGCGTACGTAATATACGGAAGCACCCATAACAAAAAAGACACGGGCTGGACCCCATATTCTTGCTGGGGCCAGTCCCACGATTTGTGCAAAACCAACGGTGCCCCCATAATATGGATGTGCCATCGTACAAAGGCCCATTTTAGAGGTAACCAGTAAGTCATCTACAAGTACCAGTCTAGACAAGTACAAGCAAGAATAGTTAATTGTTTGTGATTTTAGATATCTCAGTTATTCAAGTAGCATGCAAATTTCTGTTTCTTATTAACCTAGCTGATGCACTGTATTTAAATTGGCATAGTAAAGCAGAGAAGGTTGGAAAAGTCAGATAAATACAGCATCTGCTATCATAAGCAACAGCTGTTGGTCTATAGTCCCTCTTGTCCTAAAATAGTGCCAGTTTTTGTCTAAAAGATTCAAACAATAGAATTTAAAACATATATGCTACATTTTACAACAGAAAGCTGACTTACAGCACAGTAAAATGTAAGAAAATCATTACTGTTAAATAAAACTTCAACTATGCAATTGACAGTTACAATTGAAAACCAGATCATCAGTTAATCTTCCATAGAAAAAGCAATAGATGCAAGCAGATGAAACATCTGAGGTGATGTATGAGAAAATTTATCCAAGAGAATATGGAAAGAAAAATCTTGAGGTTCAGGACTTGACCTTTTTGCCAAAAAAAACGCATTACAGAAGAAATTTTGCTATCAATGTGGTATGCATTATTACCTGACCGAAACTGCACAATGCCTTAAAATCTTGATTCACCAGGCAAAAACAACCACATCATTACAGCTATGTTACAACACACAATGTCACATTCTATTCATTATAAAGTACAGGTATTTTGGTATAAATCATAAATAAAAACAGTACTTTTTCAGTGTTAACACACAGGAATGATGTTCCTTCACCTCTTTTGCCAGATTCTTGTATATTGATATGCAATAATGCGCGTGGGAATGCATGGGAACTGCGTTCCCACGCCCTTTTTTGCCGGATTCTCATATATTGATATGCAATAATGCGTTTTACTTACAATCGGTTCTTTTTATCAGTTGCATTCGATGAGTAAAAAATCATCACTACTAAAAATATTAAAAATTTCAAAACTTTTTAGGGGCCCATAGGAATCTCTCTCAACGGCCCTGCAAACAAGTTCCAAACCTCTGCTAGAAAAAAGCACTGAATAAAAGGCAGGCATGCATCCAACTACACATATTAAATATTTTAGATACAAATGTTCACAGCAAAGAAAGTACATACTTGAACAATAGCAGACCATTTCATTAAACAACTAGATTCCTCCATGCTCTGTCTAATACTGTAGTTGAGTTACATCAAACATCACATAAGAAAACAAGTAACGAGAGAACTTTTAAAATAATTTTCTAAAAGCCAAAAAGTCGTATAACTAATATCAGAAGGCCAATAGCTGCTACCGCCCATCGTATATAATGTTGATATTGGGGTAGAGGCTACCGTCAGATGGTGGATTGATGTTTGCGAGAATTGGAGAATTGTCACCGTCTACAAGACCCGACGTCTTTCGATTTGCTCTCACTTTGTTAACAGGTGGACCTAAACGAGATCAAGTTGCACAATAACATCTGGTAAATGCAGAACATGAGATGGCAAATGCAGTGACTAAATAAATATGCCACAGTGCAACAACAATCATATTTATTTGGTCAAAGAAAGTAATGTTTACACAATTTTACTACAGTTATCTATATTTAATATATGACATTTAACAGATATTGCCTTTACTTATTATAAACAATAAAGGATAATTTCCTGGAATTATTCGTAGTGTAAACGATGTGAGAGAAAGCGATGACATAAAAGCGAGATGTTGCAAAGCATGGTTTATATAAACTAGACGATGACTTACCAACATAACTCAGTAATACTGGTAGAAAGAAAAGGCCATGAAGAGCACCGAACAAAACGATGCAAGTGTACATTCGGAAATAGAAGACCCGGAAAAGCTGCGACTTGGAAAACGCCAGGACAACAATTCCGCCAAGTTTTGTGAGAGTGATTCCACTCAGCACCTAAATTCATGCACACATTCTATAAAAGCATCACCCTATATTATTTCACGAATGCTTTGTCTTAATTAAATTGTCATCAAATGTCATAAACATTTAGCAGTCACACGATGTCATCTTGAATTTTCATAAGATTTTATTAAAGTTCAAGTACCGTACTTCAACTTCATAGATATAGTAATAACACTTAACAGAAATCATAAACAAATAAGAGCATAACACTGTGAAATGGCCGTGTTTCAGTGAAGTGCTTAAAATTGCTAAACACATTCAAAGCGCATACACCTTACTCGGTAATCAATAACAGTTAAGAAAACATAGATTAAATTTACTATTGCAATATTTGTGACAATTTTTTTCAAAAAAATATCCTATTCCAACTGAAGATAGTCATCAGGCACACTGTATAAAGCTTAAAATAGTCTAAAATTCATAACTGTCAATACCAAATATATCGAATCAGTACACACTCGCTCAATTCTTGTGCGAACCACCACTGACGAGTACCAATTAAAATCCGAGCTATCGCGAGTAAAATATTTATCCTAAACAACTGCTGACTAACCGAGGTTCCCATGTGCAGGAATGCATCCTCTGCCCTGGCAAGTCTAGTCGGACGAGTCGAGATGGCAAAAGCTCTGGCAATGTGCGAACAGAACTCGACAGCAATACCAACGGTCATGACAAGATTGACCAAAGACAAAGCATTGAGTGTGATACTCCAGAAGTACATCATGCCAAACATACTGACTAATATCATCGCGATGGTCACTATGACGATGACAGCAGTCCAGAGGTCAAATCCAAGCAAGACAAAGGTCATTACAAAGATAGCTGCTCCACTGAGGCCAAGATTGAAAACTGTCTTAGGTACAAGATCCAGATATTGTTCATAAAACACATAGAAGATGCTGAAATACATTCAGAAACCATATATCTTTATATAAAATGAGTAAGAACATAGCTTTTTCTAATTTTACAAACAAGCAGTCAACAAATTATATGCAAATTAATCAAACATAAACTAACATTTAATACACATACAAACACTTCATCTTCTGAATATTTTACTGAAGATTAAAGGAAATAAATTAAATGGAACAGATGTTTTATAATTTGATGCTAAAATCATATAAAACAAATCAAACAACATTCTATGTCATTCTATGTCCAAATGCGTACCTATACGGAAAAACTTTTGCGGTAACATTTTTAAAGTTCAGTGCAACAGTTCCCGTGTCTTTAGGATTCAAACCGTCATGATTGCTCAGCGACTTTGTTATGATGTCGCCAAGATCTCGTGCAAACTTCAAAGCCTTTATGAAATCAGTCGATGTCTTCAGAACGGAATGATAGGTCATGAAGTAGCTAGCTCCAACTACAGACCGATTGTTTCTCGAGGTCATCTTCACTGCAGAGCCATATGCAGCATGTCCACTACAGACACAGCAGAAACATGGCAGCAAAACCTTCAATAAAATTAAATACTCAATGACAGTCAACTGTAAACAAAAGCTCGCGACGTCATAACTTTTCGAGCTTAGATTTTCGTAAAGAAATATAATGCAATTAATTTTTTAATCATGATTAATTTTTTTGATCACTATTAGCAGTTTAACGCATTAATCGTGATTAAACCACTAATATATTATTGCAGTCAAATTAAATCTCACTGCATCCTTTGCAGTCAAATTAAATCTCACTGATGGATGCAAGCATCATATACAAGATCTGAAAAGTTGAAAAGTCCAAAACTAACCCCTTGGGGCAAGTAACGCCTGGGTTGTCTTCCAGAAACCATGGCAAGTATTTCGTAAAGTCACTGTCAATGGGTCGGCCATTCACTTGATGCTTTAATGTGCACGGTTCACAGAGCTCACTCTCAGTGACTGATGAAAGAAAACGAAAGCACAAATTTTAAAGCACACAGTCATAAAATCACTTATCTTTATAAATTGATATGTCGTGTCACGTCAATCACCGCAGCTGTTTAAAAGCAAAACTAGAAAGTCATAATCACATTCTAACCACACCACAACAGATAGTTAATTCATCATAATTCACATATTTTGCGGCCAATGTTCCCCACACACACACACACACACACACACACACACACACACACACACACACACACACACATCTCTTCTTCCTTTACGTGACTTGCTCTATAAGACGGCTGACAGTCATTTCCCTCCAATTCTCTCTATCTTCTGCTGTCTGCTGCTCTTTTAAAGGCTCCATAGTTCTTGGTGTTTGTTCAGTCAAAGATGTCGTCCATCCACCTTCTTCTCGGCCGCCTCCTTCCCCTTGTTCCTTCTATTCTACCTTCCATTATTATCAGTGGTAGGTCTCCGACTGAACCTCTCATGATGTGGCTGGCGTAGGACATATACATATGGACAGTGGATAAGTGTGTGTGTGTGTGTATATATGTGTATGTATGTATATATACATGTACATATTGTAAGGAAAAATAAATGATTGATTGATTGATTGATTGATTGATTGATTGATATACATACATACATACACACACACACATACAAACACACAGACACACACACTTATCTACTGTCCATAGTTAAATACATTACCACATGTTATAATGGATTTAATGGACCTCTAAATTTCCTAATTGCTGATTACAAATGCTGTGACATCAAGAATGACAATGAGCACAAAACAACTAAACCTCCAAAGTCAAAACTTCAGTCCTAAAAATATGGTCAATACAAAAACTACAGCCAAAGTCAAAAGCTGAAAAATAAGCCACCTGTTGATCGACAAAATGAATGATTGGATACGAATTGTCTGCAACAGCTACTTCCTGATCCAATCCAATTAAAATAATCATCTAACCATGAAGATGGTGGATACGAAATGTAGGAACTGCGCAAGAAATCAAAAGAAGTCATAAAGCCATTAATAACAATAATTACCAGTATAATACAAGCAATTGTTCTCGAATTATATTCTATTACCTATTAAGTTAAATAATAAAAAGTAACAATTAAAAGTTGCAAAGAGTCTAAAACCAATATGTTGCATGCTACAACAATGTTATCCTGTAAAATATTAACCAATAACATAAAGATAACAAATTTTCATAATGGGTTTTAGAAAGGATTGAAGAAAAACAAATTATGATAACCAATTAAATGCTAAATAAACAGTTCTCTGACATTAAGAACACTACTGCTAATGTACCTTGTAGAAGCTAATCACATCAAAATCAGTAATTAAAACTGTCATAGTGACAGCATTTGGCAGACCATGGGGTTAACTAACAGGAATCGCCAAGTTATGCAACAAAGTAAGCATTTGCCGTAAATGTCATTCTGACCTGCTTGGTCTGCGCGTTGCCTCGTACACCTGGCCTAAAAGAGACCTTTCCAGGCAACCGCTGCTTCCACAAATCTCATTCTGCCCAAACGGAGTCGTATAATCGTGACCTTCTTCCACAACAAAATAAACGGGAGAACCAACAGATAGATACTTTTCCAGAGACGAAAAATACTTCAGTACATAAGAATCCTGAAATTGAAAACATGTAAGCAAAAACATCAATACGTAATATGGAAACATTAAGTTAGAAGTCTTAACCTTAACCCTTTGAACTACGGCTTCCCCAGCGATTAGGCTATATATGCCTACTGTATCAGGCTAAAGCGGCATGCTTGATTCAAAGGGTTAATAACAGATATTTATCACAAAGAAATTATTCTCAGATAAAGAACTACAAGCTCAATGATGTTATCATGCCTAAGCATGACAATCTGGACAAGATTGATCCATAAATTAATAAAATTGAATGTTAGGTTTATTAGCAAGTTTATTATTAATAAGGAAATTAACTGCAATAATGACAAAGCTGTGTGCAGAGATCATCTGTCAAGTCTCGTGATGCTATTTTTTTATGAAATAAACAAAATTATTTTATACCATTTATAGTTGATCTTCTGAAAAGGCATATAGCAATGCTTACGACTCAAAAATCGTATTACAATAACAAACATTTCAATATCACCCACCCACCCAACCATCCACACACACAAAAGGTGAACTGCATACCTTTGGAACAGCCAACTTCTGATCCAATCCTAGATCGATTTTATTGATGACACTTATGCAAACACACAACCAACCCACAAAGATCACCATCTGTAATTAAAAACTGACTCTCATCAAAAGTTCACTACTGCAGTATCTTCTATATGTCAAATTACTGATTGTATCAAAGAATTTCTTAACATTGACTTAATACACATCGGATGCAAACATATTATTACATGGCTGTTAATGCACATTAAGTTATTCATAAAGTAAAGAATCACAAGTGCAGAGCAAGTCAGGGATGACCAACTAGCCTAAGGTCGCAACGCAGTGACTAGGGTCAGATCCTAACCCGCTACCCTCCGGTTGCATGCCCAGAATCCTACCGCTAATCCACCACACCCCTAAAGTATAGTTTAATACACCAAATAAGATATCATAATCAGGTCAAGTCTTTGTCCTCCAGATGTGTCCAGCTATCGACTTCTCCATGACATCTCTCCAAAGTTCTCTGTCCTTTGCTATTTCTTCCAAGGTCATTTGGTGTCTTCCATCAGTTTTTCCGTTGAGTCTTATCAGTCTTCCTTTAATGTTTCCCCCTCTGGTTTGTAGTTGAAAATTCATTTTGGGTTTCTTATTTCTTGCATTCTGAGTATGTGTCAGGTCCATTTCATTCTTTTCTTTCTCATTACTTCAATGATGCTCGGTTGCAGTTTTCTCTCTCTAACTTTAAATGTTGTGTTTTTAGGGTCTTCTCGATTTAGTAGCTCATCAAAAATGGCCACGATCCATTCTTCCTATGTTAATATTTCTCCATTTCTATCCTTAACTGGTTCAATGTTTATTATCTTTGCAATTGTGCCTCCAATTAGTTTGGTGACATATGCAAATAGTATTTTGCTATCTCCTCTTTGGTAAGCATTTTCCATCTCATCTGCCATCTCTTCCAACATGTTATTCTAATCTCTGGTTAATCTTTCTTGAGCTGCTTTCTTAATTCATTTAGTTCAGTAGATTTTTCAATTCATGGTTGCTTCTTTAGATTTGAGGCACTAATAAGCCTGACAGATAATGACAAAGATCCAAAAATAGAATGGAATACTTTCAAGACAGAAATTAACAAAGTGACAGAGGAGGAACTAGGATACAGAAAGATAGGGAAAAAGAACTGGATATCATAATAACAACTGTTTAAATATGAAACCCACAGATCACTTACAGTGAGTGGCCTTGTGAAGTTATTCAAGAAGACCTTCGCATAAATTCGACGATTTGCAAGAGAGTGCAGAATTCCAGGCTTAGTTGGAGTTTCCTGTGGCTGTCCATTGATACAGCAACAACAGTCTGGTCGTCCAGCCTAAACAAATAGTTTATGAACACTCAATGTGGAGGCATGGATAAGTAATAAACTATCAATGAAAACAAATGAATACCAACTGAAAAACGAGTACCAATAATCCAATTATTCCCAATTTCAAATATTCACTCTTCCTTTCTAACTATCTTTGAAATATGCTGTCCACTGTTGTCATGAGGTGACATCATTGCTTAGATCTTGAAAGACACTGTCATTGATACATGACATCATTATAGGCAAAATAATGAAGTTTTTGTCACATTTATAATGATTTTACTGCTTGCTACAGCTGCTAGAATGAATAGTCAATCAAAGAATAAGTATATTATACAAATTTACGTTTGGCTGGTCTTCTGAACCCCTGGGCCCCAGCTTCCGATTTTATAGCAGAAAATAGATATGAGACTATGTACACAGCTTGTTCATCATTATAGCATACCATTCATTCTTTCAGCAAAGAGCAATAATGGTCATAAAAAGACATGTACAATAACATTAAAAACTTTCAATTTCTGTATAAAACTGAATACAGCTGAAAGAGAATATATACAAACGATGCAACAACGTCAAATTTTGTCTCATCACTCACCTCCTGTCGTTTGGCATCGAGTGTTAAAAGACTAATGAAGCAAGACATTTGAAGCAGGAAGTCAATTAAAACAGCCATTGCAGCATATAGCGAGAAGACTTTGACAGCCGGCATGTTGGTCAAAGCACCTAAGCCACAACAGTCATCAGTTCAGTGTCAATAACACAGAATAAGGCCGCACTCCTATCGGGAAAGTAAAAAGCTAAGGCTCCGAGCATGTTGAAGAATTGAAGGACGAGCAACTTCAACTGAATGAGGGTGACCGCTAGCATTTCACTCACTACATTTCCTTCTTCAGAGTAAGCACTTGATGTACTCATTCACAGCTTAGATGAACGGGTGAGCATCTGGGGCTTATAAACAACCAATACATCCCTACAGTGACCAAGGTTTGAACCGTAGACTTCATGACTGGCAGACTAGCTCGCTAACCACTGGACCACCATGCTACCTTTCTATTGGGAAACACCATTCTATAGTAATACATGGGAGCATTTAAACAAGTAAGAGAAGAAATGATTACTTGTTCAATTTTAAGAATCAATTTCTTTTTCACAGTATTCAACAAAAAAGTCATGCTACAAGGTTGTGCAAATGCACTGCTAGAAAAATTATTGGGCTGCTCTACAAGCAACCAAGCATAAAGACTAGTTGCATTGAGCTACAGCAGATTAAGATGAAAGACTAACACAACTTATTACTTATTGAAAGCATACATGCACAGATATTACTATTATTCTGTGCGGTTGTTCATAATGGAAAGAAGAATGTTCAACTTTGTGCATTGACCAGTTGTAAAAACCAAACACATAGATGTACAGTGCAGTATATATTATGGCAACTTTACAACACTTACAATTAGTACTGATACTAAGATTAATTAGAAAATCCTGGAAATGCCAGAGCAATGCAGACAAATTCTTACCAAGAAAGAAAGCCAGTGACTCTGAGAAACTAGTGAGCATCATGCTTGGCCCGACTTTGCTCACGACCCGAGCAATCAGCTGCTCAGTGGTCTCACCTGCGTGCTTTGTTGTTCTCTGTTAAATTAAATACCATCACTCAAGTACAATTCAAACATCCACCATGCACATTTTACTTTAAAAACTGCTGCTTGACAGCATAAATTATCCCGGAGGCACAAGCCAATTTCCATTTATAAATGGAAAATACAATACAACTTTAAAATTATTGCATTTCTGACAGTAGAAGCTTTTATTGAAGCAGTTAAGAATGTGATAAAACACCATCCATTGGCCCGAGTATTTCTATGCTTTTTAAGCAATACATACTAGTGTACTATAAGACAATTAGTGATGTATTGTAACATTTTGTTAATACAATTGACGTTCCAAAATTAAAGCACAGTTCTGTCTAATATACACTGTATAAAGGTTCATTCAACATAAAATTATATGTTTATTTTAAATCTAAAATATATTAGTATTTTCATTTTACAAGATCTTGATTTCTGAAAACAGAACCAAGTTAGTGAGATAAAAGGTGATAGTAAAGTGCAAAATACAATTAGTCCTGTCAACTACATAATAAATTAATAATTAAGGAGAATCTGACAATAAAGAATGAAATAAATTTGAATCGTGCCAAAGTAAGAAAACTCATGACAGTGACATGTCAAACCTGGTATGTCTGAACAAGAATGAAGATATTGTCAACTCCAACGGCAAGAACAAGAAATGGAACTACTTCAATAATGATAAGAGTCGCTGGAATTCCCACGTAGCTGAAGAAGCCAACACTCGAAGTGACAGAAACAAGAACAATAAGAACTCCAGACAGTCCGAGTAACATCTTGGAATCAATCTGCAAGCACAGAAACAAGTCTCCAAGACCAACTAACTAAACAACTAGCAAAAGAACTTCTATAGCACCACATTAGTAAAGCACTTGACACGAGCCAATGGTCACTCCAAAGTAAAATCCTAATCCCCCTGGACAGACATTCCAAATTAGTCAGAACCAAACTTTTTAAAATGCAAAACATTTAATAATCAAGACCAATGGAGTAAATACAATAAATAACACTTGACCTCAGTATCAACTGAAACAATTTAGAGTTTTTGTTCTAAGAGTTATGAAAACAACAATTCTTTAGGAACCAATAAATGTAAAAAAACAAAAAATGGGCAACATAAGAAGAGCATTTGTGACCTGCATCTTTAGATTTTACTAAGTATAAAAGCCTTTATTAAAAACAACACAGTCGTCGAATCCAAGAACGTTATTTTATCAAGTCTGAAACTCAAATATGAAGAAAATAAATTAGGCAATAATCACCAGAAGTCTAGACCAGCTTCGGTATTGACCAAGCATAACAGAAACATAAACAAACATGACGATATAGCTTATGAGAATGGTCACAATGTCCGACTGACTCTGACGATTCAATTCATCCTGAATGGATCTCTGCAACAAAGACAATAAAGAATCAATCAACCAACCAATCAACCAATCAACCAACCACTCAATCAGTCAGTCAATCAATCAATCAATCAATCAGTCAGCCAATCAATCAATCGATCAGTCAATCAATCGATCAGTCTATCTATCTATCTATCTATAAATAAACTTCCATGGCACCACTATCATAAAGCCTAGTGGATCAGCTGATGGCACACCAAATCCAATTTGAATCAGAGGCAGGTCAAGCCAGAAAGGTCAGTCAGATCAGTGGGGGGGGGTTCAATCAAGGGATGATAGGCCAAGAACAATAGTTTTACAGCTACAGTCAAGCCCATGTAATGTCATTCATCTGAAGGTGACAGCATTTACAATTTTCAGCCATCATTAATATATCTCCAACTCTGGAAATGTTCAATCAACTTATACCATTCAGTCTGAACTGTCCTTTGATTAATTATAATATTAAGCAGATTTGACTGTATTTCCATATAGCAACTGGTTAAAATAACAAACCCATGTTTTCATACAGTCTTATCAAAGATTTTGGGCCAAAATTCTAACCAGAATTAACAAATTTTTAAAAATGAAACAGAAAGACAACATAATCTTACAAAAAGCCACACATAATCGTAACACTACGAGACAAGAATCCAACATTGTTAATAGGTATGGTAGGTCAGTTTGTAATACTGCACTTTTAGAAAGTACTTTACAAAATTATCTTATTTCACTAAATTACAAGTAACAACAAATTAATTCTCCTTACCTCAGTTGAAAAGCTGACTGTTATATTGATGCCCTCAAATTCCCGCATCAATTTGATAAACTCCTTCTCCCAAGCCATCGCCATTTCCTGGAAAGTCTTGTTTTTAAAATTATTCACTATGAAAGTAATTACTAGGGCAGTAGCATTTTCGTAATTCTCGCCTGGACAAAAAGAAACATCAATTTAACTCTAAAAAGGAAACCACTGAACCACATTAACAACTAAGCTCTCATTTTCACAACCACATTAACAACTAAGCTCTCATTTTCACATATCTCAATCAAACTAATAAAAACATCACTTTCACGTGAAAGTGAAAATTCTCAATTACTAGTCAGTTTCTTCTACAAAAACAGTCAATAAATTGAATAGCATGCAGTATTTCTCTCATCTAACAACTCCATTTACATACCGTAAAATCTCGAGTATAATGCGAACAGGAGTATAGTGCACACAGCTTTATGGAGTGCAGGTCAAAAGGTAAAATTAATTTTCATGAAGATAATAAGAAAATGCACACCCTTTAACCTCCACACTAGGCAACAATTTATTTAACCAAGGACAAGCTTATCGGTCATTATTGTTGACAACTGCTTTGTGAAATGCTTGTTAAAGCAGTGTATGCTGATTTAATCAACCCTGAAAAGGACTAAAGGTCCACAATTCTGAAATTCTAACATTCATTGCCTTCTCAATTGGTACAGGGCTGTGCCATGAAAATAATTTAACCAAAATAATAGAGTACCTGGAAATCCTCCAAGAGCAACCCAAGGCATAACAGGACCCCCAAAATCGGCCAAGCACGACAAATTCACACCCTTCAAGAGCAAATCTGAAATTGTCAGTGGATCCCTACAAACAACAATGTCCAAGGTAACATTTTACAAGAAAAACTGTCCTCAGCAAGAAAGAATTTTACTGCTTTCTGGCTGTTTCCCTTTATGCCCATAAACATATTTGAGACATGCACTCAATTTCAATTGACATTTGATTTAGTTCCATTCACAAAGCACAAGCACGTGCTATTTGCGACTGTCTTTGTCGCTTTCAGTATGCCAACTGTATTTCACTCACTGGGCGCAGATACTGAAGTGGTTCAAATAGTCGGCATCAGTAAATCCAAATTCGTCAAGAATTGCCTTCTCAAGATTTTTTGGATCATTTTGGTAATAATTAAGCACCGACATGATTGCACATCTTGGATTGTCAGGGTGAAGTGGAGAAAAACATATATCTTCCAGTGAAACATTGAGTTGAAGTTTATCACTCCAAGCAGTCAGGTTGGCAATCTTGTTTTGCAGCGTCAACACCTGCACAGAACAAAATACCCTATATATAATTTATATTACTGGTAAATAAGCCACAATTCTGATCTTCATATATGCTAAAAGTCTGTCCATAATAAATTAAACAATATCTTTTTCAGCATATGTTTTTAATATGCTATAGTTGCATTTAGCTTGGATTAGAGAGGAACAAAGAAAAGTTACAGCGACTCAAGTATCTTTGTCAGTCAGAAACTATCTCTTCAAAGCAATATATAAAATTGTCTTAATGTTATTAGGTACAAACTGTACTCATTACTGATGTCATGATTCTGTTATTATTCTGATATTGTGTGCAAAGCTGAAAAACTGCTTTGCCGTAATAAATAAATCAAACACAAATCAAAACCTCTTCTAAAAGTCTTCCACGCAATATAAGGAAATTATTTTGAACCTGATGAACCTACTTCATGAAGTACATCCTTTTGCAGCACAGGACCAAACAGTTTTGGCACAATCTTAAGCGAATCTGGGTGATGTAACCACTGAGACTTGTTCTTAGCCTCGATAATGAGCATCTCGGTTCGGTAGAAAGGGCTTAAAACAGCATAGCAACAGCATTGACATTACTATGAAGGAATCTCAAAATAGCACTGGATCAAAATGATATTCAGATGCAAATTATTCCATAGGCACAGAATACAAGAACAAACAACTGATTGCATGCCTAATTAAATCTCACAAGGTTTCGTTTCAACACTCAAAATTACTCAGCAGATTATTTAATAATTATTAATTCCTAAATTTCAAAACAAAACTAGTAGTATTGGGAGATAGTTAACTGTATATAAAACATTCATCAATATTTCTTTTACAGCAAATAATTCTGGAACAAGACAACACAGTGCAATTGTTATCCTTGCATAACAGCAGACACTTAGGAGCAATAACAAAGCCAACAACCTGATTATAAAGTCTTTTCAAAAAAATGAAACAGAATAAATGAGAAAGAGATATGAAGAATAAAAACGTGCATCTAAGTGTGGTAGTCCAAGTGCTCACCAAAATATTTATACAATATTTTAGCACAGTAGTTTTCCACCAAAGCAGCATTTTGAATATACCTTACAAAACATCACTGCCAAATGTGGTAGTCACGGCAGCATTCTACGGTATATACGCCAAGACAGACTAAAGCACCATAAAAAAGTAGTTAATCGGTAACTCGCTACTTACGCAAAATTATCATCGAAATAGTTTTTTTCTCGTCGTGCTTGACTGTCAGCAGCCGACCACAGCTCTACAGGATCTGTTGTCACTTTGAAGAAAATGATTCCTAACGACAGGACAATGCATACGATTACAGCAGAGCTGATCACAACAACAGGTCGACGGGCACAGAAGTAGCCCCAGGAACAAAAGAAATGTTCAAACAGACCTTCCATCCTAGCGCCAAGTCGATCATAACAATGTGGCTCCTGAGATGCACTCTCAGCATCAGCAGCACCAATAGGTGACTCATAGTCGGCATTCAGAGAATAAACCACTGTCCCCAGACGTTTCTTTCCGTAGAAATACGAGCAGATCAACGCTGTTCCAAAACTAATAAGAAACGCAAGGAAGGTACAAGCCATGACGAACTCCAAAGGGTCAAAACCGAGAATTGTAAAAGCATTAGGTAGGATGGTCGGTTCAATCGGCCGACAAGACGTGCTGCAATCCTGACAACTGCATCGACCAGTGCAAGGCTCAAATGTAGCATTCTTCGGATGCAATGTAAGATTCAAGATATCAAGAGACATCGTCGAATTACTGGAAATGTTGAAGTAAATATTGAATGGAACAAAGTCGGGGTTCAGTGACTTTTCACCCAAAAATCGTAGCCACTGCTCTGGCGTACACTGCGAAGCCTCCATTCCGCAAAGCATTGAAAGAGCAGCTTTCCCAGAACTTGGATCCTGAACATTTTTACACGAATTAAACATTCCAAAGACAAAGTCCTCCGAAATTGCATAATACACTGTCTTTATCTGATTATTCGGAGTTACATCCCGAATGTCAACAGCCATGAAATCACTCTGCTGTGGATCACATGTTGAATGGCAAAAGAGATTTATGAAGTTCTTCAAACATGATGGACACCTTGCCAGCAGCTGAGTTTAAAAGAAAAAGAAAACAAGAAATTATTTTTCAAAATATTTCAATTCAGTTCAAATGATCCTGCACATTTCAGGAAATATTCGACTCATTCAAATTTGCCACGCAAAAGAGACAAAATAAAGATTACCAGTACTGTAGTTAACAGTTTATGCTTTTTGTCTCAAGTTGGCAACAAGGACAGAAACGTAAACAAGCAATTAATGATTTTTTTGTTACAAGAGATTACACAAAGCACAGAATTACACCTATCTTCAAAACAAACACAATCAGAGGTATAAACAGATACATGTTCTTGCTTGCTTTTCAGAACAACTGATTTTTTAAGATAAAGTGATAATAACAAGAAAGAGCTGTACAAATACAAATAAGTCCTTAGTTCAAGAATTTTTATATTTGAATTTATAAAACAATTATCATCCCATCAAAATAGCAAGCCAGAACCTTAATAAAAAGACTGAATTATGCCACAGCACAAGAATTTTTGGTAACTCAGCAGAAATTAATATTTGATTCCAAAATAAACAAAATCTCTGCACTATTACAGCCAACATATCGTATCGCTCGTGTTTGACGTCCATATTGGAAACGTAACGTATCTCTGTCCTGTTATCATCAGCTTAGGTGGATCAGGGAGATCCGCTGTCACCTACCAACCTTGGCAGCGACTCTCCTAGTCCGCACTTTCATCCTCACAAGGGTCGACTATTGTAACAGTATTCTCTGGGGCCTGCCTGACTACCAGCTTAGTCGGCTGCAGATGGTTCTTAATGCCTCTGCCTGGATGATCTTCGGAGTAAGAAGGGGAGAGCACATCTCCCCTTTTCCGCAGGAGAAGCTACATTGGCTTTGCATCCCGGAGCGTATTGCTTATAAGAGGTGCATCCTCACTTCTGAGCCCTGCATGATCCAGCCTTCCCGGACCACCTGGCAGCTTTGGTCCTGAGGCCTCGTCTACTGACAGGCGTCTGCAACTAAGATTCAGTCGAGACGTCAAACTGGTTGTCCCTCCTCCGTCTCGGACAGCAAATTCGGCGAGAGGTCATTCAAGTGTGGAAATCCCTTTCTTTGGAACGCATTACCTGGCCACGTGACTAGAGATTTCAATCTTGATTCGTTCGCAAGGTAACTTAAAACTTATTTCTATGAGACCTCGTATAAGTGCAAAGCGCTCTAGCCTTTGACCCTTCATCCATGTTTCTGCGCTAAATAAATTGACTTATTAACCCTTTCACTGCCAACTATGTGAAAAATGACTGTGCCGGTGAAAATCGTTAAAAAGTGACAATTTTTGAAAATTTCAATATAGTAATTATTAAATCACATGCAGTTACTAGCGCACATAAAATTGTTATTATATGATCATAATGCACTATTACTTGCATAAAATGTCCGCTAATACTGGTTAAAGTGTCAAACACAATGTCAAACACAACAAGAAAAGTTTGTCAATTTTTAGTCATTGTGGATCTAATGACAATCAGGTGGTAGGTAATTGTTTATGTAATTCGCTGGATCTTATTTGCCCGTATACACACGGAATCTGTAAGTGTAACCTGAGTGCGTGCTCTGATAAGCAGAACATTTTTAGCCCAAATCGGGAATGTTTCAATGGCATGTACTGTCGGAAAGCTAGACACCCCTTCCACAGCAACAATATTTTGTCAACGACCCCAGAAAGACCTGGTGTATAAGCATTTTCAATCGGCTAAAAAACTAGGTCGGACATAGCTTACATAAAGCCAGCATGCCAGTAGCAATGTTATTTACAGTGCCTGATATTGCTGGGCCTCTATGGGTTTATGCCGGATTGATCCGCGGCTAAGGCACCATAGAATTAAATAAGCCGCCGGATATATCTGGCGGTCTAGGCACAGAAAGGGTTAACCTAACCTAACCAAACAAAATATCATCATAACAGAAAAATAACTGAAATAGCCATACTGGCAAACTGACATCAAAGTTCTTTAAGCAAATAAAAATAGCTGAAAAAGTTTCCAAAATAAAGATATATATATATATATATATATATATATATATATATATATATATATATATATATATATAATGCACACTTGTACTACTTTCAACATAAACTCAAAGTCAGATACATAACTACCGGTACTTGCAGCCAGGTTCTTATAAAATCCAAAGCGATTACATAAAAATAATTGGCTGATTTAACTTGATAATAAGATATCCAGATCTCAATTCATTTAGAAAGCTGAAAATTATAGGTAAATTTGACTGGTCATTAGTATCTATTTACTTACCGTTCTTGGTAAAGTCATGTTTGCATTCAGTGTAAATACTTGCTCAGCACTACAGCATGTCTTTGGATAACCTGCAAATAAAAATGCTCTCAATGATATAGGGCTGTCCATTAATTATGTCCACAATTTTTGACCCCTCCCCCTTGTCAACAACTGTCAACTTTCAGTTAACCCCACCCCCATAATTACGTCAAAAACTTTTGACCCCCTCCAGATCAATGACAGGTTCCAATAACAAGGTTAATATTTTTTGTGATGATGACCATTTTTTCCCTTTTTTGCTCGTCGAGTGTCAAAATGTGATGGCTATGACCTTTTTCCCAAGCTTTTTTCCATTATAATAAGTAGTATTCCATGAAATTTCCTAGTTTTTGATTATTTGTAAAAAGTGAAATTGTTGACGTCAACTTCTCTTGACCCCCCCTGTCAACAACTGTCAAACTTTTTCAAACCCCATCCCCCCTAAATTGTTGACGTAATTAATGGACAGCCCCTAAGACATGAAACTGAAGATTACATTTTTTGCAATCTTTCAAAGAATAAACTTACACTGAAGTTCTAACAATGGCATCATCATCATCATCATCATCATCATCATCATCACCACCACCATCATCATTCTCCTCATTTTTAAGAGTGACATAAACAATTACTTCAAATTAGAAACTACTGATTTACATCAAACAGTGTAATACGGACACATTTCAAGATCTATGCCTGACCTACAATGCCATCCAGTTATCAAAACTCATGTATCATTCAAACATAGTGGTCAATTCGCTCATCTGCCGGCCTGACACTCATTCGACCAACAGCCACCTCACTAAAATTTTCAGACCAGTCGATCTCATACACTACGCCTCGTCTCTGGAATGCTCTTCTGTCAGAGATCTGAAAGATCAATAACTAGGGTTCTTTTCAGTCAATAAATCAGTCAACATTGGCCATTGCTCCGCAAACCTTCCAAAAACAAATTAAAACTATTCCTTTCAAGAAATCTTACTGTGAAATCCTTACTATAGGCCTGCATTCTATCCACTGCAAATCTTGCTATCATCCTCCATAAAAATACATTGTTGCAACTGCCTACCTGGCTCTACAACCTTGTCCGCCACAGACTACGGATTACAGAATATGGACTTTACCCAGATTGAGTGTCGCGAATAAGCTCATGCGCTGTACCAAGCTTTTGGGCAACACTATAGAAATTTCATTTTATATACTTATCTAATCATTTTCATTCAGAAAAGCAAAATGGCAGCTGTTTTATAATTTCTTACTTTACCCAAATTTTCTTATACAAATTTCAAATCACACCAGACCTTTACAGCATTTGCCATTGCTAAAGCTCTTCAGCTTTCCAGAGACATGAGCATCTGAAGATCATTACCAGAGTAAAATTATTTAATTTAAAAAAACAGTCATAATGACAAAGTCTCTGTAAAAAGAGTGAAAATATCGTAACATTCAAATTCACTATAAGGTTCCACGAAGTTTCAGAACATACTTACCAGAGTCACTTGATATCAGGTGTGGACACATTTCTTTAAGCAGTTTAATGGCCTTTGGATCTGTAAGTTCTTTTGGATTACCATTATAATAACAGTTCATACTATCATTACACTGGCCATACCAAATGCAATGAGAGTCTGGTGACAAAGGCCTAACTTCACCAAACTAAACAAGAAAACACAAACAAAATGACATAATTCAAACTGCTATGAAATCACTTCTTACATTTATTTTAAGCAAGTCTGTATGTAGCAAACACAAAGTGCAAAAAATATATTTGTAGATGAAATTCTAGCATGTTCCTTATGCACAAAATCAACACAAATATGAACCTACACAAATGCAAACCTGAGATTGAACCTCATGACCAGAATGTTTACAATATTGTAGTCAAAGTGGTAAAAATTTGGCTAATGGCCAGCCATTATTAATGTAATTTCACTAAGGATACATAATCCACATACTCCACTCTAGCAAGAAATTCGTTGCTGATATTAGGAACAAATAAAATTAAGCAACTTTTTTAAAATTTACATTTATTTTCAGTCACTGCATGACATGGAATTAAATTGGTATAAGAAATCATAAATGCTGGCAAATTACACTTGTACTAGCTGTGATTGCTCCTATCACAGTATCTACTGCAGATAACATAGAATCTAGCCAAAGATGTCATTCAAATACTGCCCCACTGCTGACCACGTTCATGCTACATCCTGTTTGGTTGTTCACAATTTAATTCTGAACCAAATAACTTCAATACTGTGGAAAACAGATAATCAATTTACAATTATATGATATATAAACATCATATAAGACTTGAAGGCACATTTTCCAAAATAGCATCCAATCTGACTCTTACTAAGTCATCACCAGTGCACTAAGTCATAAACCATCAGGTCTTAAGTCTTTAAAAAATTAATCATGTAGCATTTTGTCAATTAACTGATCATTTTTAATTTTACAATTATTTCCAACTTTTCTTAAACCACAATCTGGGTTACCTCCTAATGGGAATTTGTTTCCCCTCTGGTACTCCTATTTCAAATGATGTCGTTCAGGGCGGCGTGTCTGGCTATTTGGCCAGGACCTAGATGGCATGGTAGGCCGTGGGCTCCATCCGGGGTCATGTGTGTTCCACAGCAGCATTGGTGTCGAGTGCAGAGGTCCACTCCTAGCTGTAAGCCAGTCACACTATCCGGAGGCAGGGACTGCCTCGCTGTCTAGTCTCAAACCTAGGGCAGTGATGGGGAGGGAAAGCATCCAATCTCCTGAATGTGGTGTGGTGATGGCATTGAGTCTGGTTTGATGGAAGTCCAAGGTGATGGTGGACTTTAGGCCTCTCTCAACCAATGGACGATCCCAGGTTGATTGTTTGCGAAGACTTTCGCCGGCAACGATGTTTGGCTCATTGCATTCTGATGACCAGCTTGTCGTAGCCACGTTCAAGCATGTGTCTTCAGGAATTGCCATGTTGGTGAGGATGGAGGTCTGGATCCTGGCGGTACCTGCAGCCAAGGCCAGAAAACATGAAGTGTTAGCAAGGTTGACTGGCAGATGCTTAAGCCTCCATCTCTGATTGGCAATGTGACCTGGAGCCAGTTTTAGCTGAGAGGTTTAGGTTTAGTTCTTCGGACAGACCTGTTCGCAGTAGTTTGTTGAACTGGTCAAGTGTTGGGTGGTCCATGCATGGGACACAGCATAGAGCGTACTGCATCTGTGACGAGTTGATGGAGCAGCGGAGTAGGATGATCGCACAGTATATAGGCAGGTACTTGATCTGGGAGATGCCTAGAGCCAGATTGTCTCAGCAGTATTCGAGGCATTGAGAGAGGGTGACTCCATTGGTCAATGGCGCCCCAAGGAGACAGGCTTCGTTGGTGGGGGAGGGGGTTATTATGTTTCTTCTGTAAATTTGGTAACCTCTTATTCCCTTTTGTAAATTATATATGTATTAAGCATTTAGAAATGATGTATGTATCATGCATTTTTTGAAATGATGTACTAACCATGTAAGGAATGTTTTCTTTTGGGTTGAAATAAAGTCAAAGTTAAAGTCAAAACACTTCTGGTTTTCATCATGTGATAGCAAGACCACTGGACCACTTTTAGGTGCTGGTTTTCATCATGTGATAGCAAGACCATTCCACCACTTTCAAATGCTACATAGGCCTACTTGAATCTTTGGTGCTGAGCACCTATCTGACTCATCATCAGGTGTATCACTGGCTGGTGTGGGCAAATCTAGAAGTACTGAACAAGGTGTTATCCTTGCAATTTTGTCAATTAATGTACAGTTCATGTATACTCTAGTACTGTAAATGTACCTGCATCTCAAGTAATTCATTATAACATAATACCAATACCATCATCTAGTCACTTTTCAGTAATTTATTCATTAATTGTTCTCCATTGGAATTTGCTTAAAAGTGAACTAGATTAAGCAGAGTTTACTATTAGCTCTAATGCATATACCGGTATATACCGTAATAACACCTTGTTGAGTACTGTTAGATTTGCTCACACCAGCCAGTAATACACATGATGATGAGTCAGATGGGCGTTATGCTAGCTGCTGCAGCTTGACCTCCTGCCTTATTCCCATGAAAAATAATTATCACAAAAGAGGCAAGTAGGCCTATATAGCACACAAAAGTGGTCACATGATCTTGCTATCACATGATGAAAACCAGAAGTCTTTAAAATGAGCAGGTAATTGAAGAAGGCATTAACCTTGAAATTCCCTGCATTCATCCAGTGGGGGCTCCACCGGGGGGGAGGGCAGGGGGCCCGTGCCCCCCCTATTGAGTGCCTGGCCCCCCCCAGTGGCCCCCCAGTTGGGACCCTATACTTAATGCTACATACATTTAAATAACAAATGGTTGGCCCCCCATGATTAGAAGTTGCCACCCCAACGGCCCCCCCACTTGCCAAATCCTAGAGCCGCCACTGCATTCATCACAGCATAATTAACTGAAAACTAATTCTGATGTTAGACAAATTATGCTAGATCTAAATCAAACCTATATAGAGTATATGTGCCAAGAAAAGGTTGTGTAGCATCAATTTAATTATCGACATTAGAAGGTTGTAATTGATGGACTTTGATACAATTTAGAAATGTCCTGACATCTAATGGACTGGCAAATCAAAGGAGAGAACCACTCTGAACGAGTCAATTACATTGTTTGCAATGCTACTTCTTACATTATCAGGTCAATTCCAGAGACCAGTAAGAAATGGCAAGGAAGGCTATGGAGAACATGGGCGCCCGCATATTAGGGCAAATAGGGGCACTTGCTACCCTGGAAAATGCAAATACCAATATTTCACATTGAAATTTGAAAAATTTGCTAAAATATTAACCATGACCATTGTGTTTAAATGTGATTTGCCCCTCCTGGAAAAATTTATGTGGGCACCCATGATGGAGAACAAGCAATCTGGAAGGGATACAGTGTATTTTAAGTCTAGATTCGAAAATACTCAGTTCGTTAGAAGATCTGACAGACAGAGGAGGAGAGTTCCACAAAGTTGGGCTTCCAACTGAAAAAATCTACTACCAATGTCAGTAGGCCTATCTGTTCTTGGTATATTTCCGAAAATAACAACAAAAACAACAAGGACGACCACTACGATGATGACAAAATTATTAAGCCAGCGTCATGGGCGCCCGCACATTGGGTCAAGAGGGGGCACTTGCCCCTCCTGGAAATTGCAAATGTCAATATTTCACATTGAAATTCGAAAACGTTGCTAAAATATTAACCGTGACCATTGAGTAAAGATGTGTTTTGCCCATCCTGGAAAAATCTCTGTGGGCGCCCATGGCCAGCGTTAGTTGCGATTGTTAGTGCAGAAAAGTTTAAAGCTTTATAAATCTAAGCATAAATAGTGGCAAAATCTACGATAGTTGGCTGAAATATCTTTCTGTACCTTTTCCATTATTAGGAAGAGGAGAACGAAGAAAACAGTCGTCGAAAGAACTCGACGCTCCATTCCAGAGACCATCACGTCCACACTCCAACACACAGGGAATGACAAACAACTGATCAGAATCCGAGATTATATTGAAACTGAGGGGGTGATCAGCGACGCCCAGAGCGCGGCTTTTAAAGGCTAATTAGTGTTATTAAATTCGCCTCTGTACTGTTGCGCTCAGTCGGAGTTTAATCATCTCTGTCTAATTAAAAATCTAGACAAATAAAGCCTCCACGATTTGTACAAACAAATCCCAGCTCGCGAGAAAGATTTATCACTTCAGGATGCAGCTGAAAGTCATCTGTCGAGTGACTCGAATAATTCTCGCGAATTCTAACGTTTTCGAGTTAATTGCAAGAAACAAATTGCAGAAAGTACTTATGTCGAAAATTCTTCACTGTTATTCGGATAGAATGTGTAGAATAGATTGCTAATTTCATTATATCATATGCCGGAGGATCAGACGATTGCGCAATACTGAGCTGGGTTCGGTAATATTTGGTCCTTGCTGCGTCTGCTGAGAAACTCGGATGACAAGTGCCGTCGTATCATCTGCCAGAGCAAAACTCGTGGGCGGAGCTTACGTGTCTATGGCCTGATGTGGGCGAAGCATAGCGCTAGCACGTGAATGAAACGGGGAAGTGAGCAGAAGTGTGAGATCAGGTGATCTAAATTTTAAAACGTGGCTGATGCCTTCAATGCCTTGCTGCAGATGCCCGCCGGCAATGATCAATACGATGATGGCTAGGCTTGGACATGTGAGACACAGATACATCATACAGACTAGGGTTGCCAGATCTCCCGTATTTTACGGGAGCTCCCGTATAATCCCGTATTTCGGCCCCAGTCTTCCGCCTCCCGGACATATGCCATGCGGGATACCAAATCTCCCGTATTTGGCTAGGTCGATAGACTTCATTGAGAATTTAAGACGCAGTTTAAACTAGGGTTGCCAGATATCCAAAGTCAAAATACGGTAGATTGTTACAGTGTTACTGCGATCAATGCGCCAACTCCACGGTTCAGTTCACTGTGAATTATAATGGCTAGAGCTAAACTACACAACAGTACGATAGAGCAGTGGCGTAGCCAGGATTTATGGAAGGGTTTTTTTGGTTTTGGTCATGGTCAACTGTTGAAGACTGTGAAAAAATCTTGACAAGCAAAAAAAGTTCGTCCTCTCACACCGACAACTTTCTTTCCTCTTTTTTTCTTCGTTAGTGTCGACAGGCAAAAAAGGTCAACGACTTGATTAACTACATTATTTCTTGAATTCGTACCGTTGTTAAGAATTTTGCAATCCGAGAATTAAAATGCGTGAAACAATGAAAAAATGTTTTTGTGACAGCCAAGGGGTTTAACCCCCAAACCCCCTCCCCTTGGCTGCGTCACTGCTATCGAGTATAGACTAGGAAAAAGCAGCAAACAACACTGTTCAATGCACTGCATCATCCGCATGTAGTAAATCAATATTACAAACAAGTTATAATAATAGTATTATCATAGACCTCCTAACGAGTCCTAAGTCCTAACTCCTAAGTTCCTATTCGTGCCGTTAAAGTAAGTAAGAAGCAGAGGGGCATTGCTGCCTGCCTCAGAGTCTCTATTATCTTGTTTGATATTATACTAAACTGTAGGCCTACTAATGACTTTTATTTGACGTTTTATCACGCCAGAAAATGTAGTATTGTTTCGATTTTAAACTGCTATCACAATGTAGTCTATCGACCTAGCCAATAGAGATGTGCGGGTAAAGCAAAATGCCTACCCTACCCGTACCCGTGCAAAAACTTTTTACCCAACCCTACCCGTACCCGCTAGCTCTATACCCTACCCGAAAGCTGTGTACCCTACCCTACCCGTCATTGGTTGGAATTTGGAAAATTTCACACTGATATTCAATCCTGCTACATTTTAAATATTGTATTGAATGCATTCAGCACATGAAAGATTTAGGCTGCATCTAATTACTTCTTCGTCCCACCCTGTACTACAGTAATTGCAGTTACAGCCTTCCCTTTGTCATCCAGGACAGCTCGGCTAGGGGCTACTGGCTACCATCAATTACGGTTGAAAGTATATACCACCCCATCACCTATATAATATCGATTTGCATTGTACTATATTGATTGGGCGCCGGGGGAGGCGGTATAGAATACTGTATTTTCATTCACCCATCATGATGAGATATCCGAGCTGCCCTGGGCGAAATTGGGATAACTAATTCATTGTAAATAGCACGCATGTTTAGATTAGGACCGATCTGGACTTAGGAATCAGGGTAATCCACTTGGGGGTTGTCCATTAATAATTATGTCAACAATTTTTGGGCAATTTTTGACCCCCTCCCCCTTGTCAACAACTCTCAACTTTCAGTTAACCCCCATAATTACGTCAAAAACTTTTGACACCTCCCTCCAGATCAATGACAGGTCCCAATAACAAGGTTAATATTTTTTGCGATGATGGCCATTTTTTCCCTTTTTTGCTCGTCGAGTGTCAAATGTGATGGTTATGACCTTTTTTTGCCATGCTTTTCCATTATAACAAGTAGTATTCCATGAAATTTCCCAGTTTTTGATTATTTGTAAAAAGTGAAATTGTTGACGTCAACTTCTCTTGACCCCCCTCCCTCTGTCAACAACTGTCAAACTTTTTAAACCCCCACCCCCCTAAATTGTTGACGTAATTAATGGACAGCCCCTTGGCAAATAGTAGGCCCGGGTTCTCTCTGGGGTTCTGGACTACTGGTTGGTAACATTGTGTAATACAACTAGTCAGCTAGCCTAAGCCCATGGGGAAGCGCAACAGGGTGGGCCATGGCCCACCCAATATTTAGGCCCAATGGATCCACCCAATTTCAATTGGCAAATTACAATGTTTTGTGGAACTAATAACCCCAAATCCCCAATATATTGGCATAATATTGCCAAATATATAAGAGAGATGTCACAGATGTGGTAGACCATTCAAAATTATTATATTTATATAACCATGCAACTGTGTTTTTTCAATGATCGATTGATCATAACGGCAAGAATTTCTCGCTGCACTGTCTTGACTCTGAAATATTGGCCATGTTGGCCCACCCAATATTTGGCTTGTGGCGCCCTCCATGGTTTTAATTCGTTTCATCACTCTTCTGAATTGTTGCATATCTATAGCCTACTGTAGCATTAGCATTGTCCAATTTCAAACAGGGTATCAATTTTATATTTTTGTGGTCTATAAAACCTGACAGAAAATAGATTTCTGAAAGACTTTGTATAGTGTCGTTTCAAATGGCTCATTATTTTTCGTGGCATTTCGAAAGCTCTAGAAAAAAATTGAGACAGAATATATTGACAATTCTAGTACAGTTTGTCAGTTTGGCACAGCAAAGATGGGGACACAAAAATGTGGTTTTAATTCGTTTCATCACTCTTCTGAATTTTTTGCATATCTATAGCCTACTGTAGCACTAGTCCTTGCATTGTCCAATTTCAAACAGGCCATGTTGGCCCACCCAATATTTGGCTCGTGGCACCCTCCATGCCTAAGCCTACATGAATGTCGGACATGGATTAGAACTTCTAGAAGACTCGATAGGCTCGTTTAAAATATATAGTAGATATAGTTTAGCTATGAGCAGGCATTAGAGCTGAAGTTAAACAACAAAATGATTTTCCAAAGGAACTTACTCGCTGGAGGAGTCAGAGGACGCCATTAAAATTATAGATTTATCATTATATACTACTTTACTGATGATGTCAGATGACGTCATCTGTATTTCTTTTATGCTTTCAGTAAGTAAAATGCATGCTGTCTGACAAATTTTTTCTATTACTGCATTGGTAATTTGCTATAGTAGTGAGAAATGAAAATATAATTTTTCGGGTAAAAACGGGTATACCCGTAGCGCTATACCCGTACCCATAGCGCTATACCCGTACCCGACCAAAGTTGGTGAATGGTTGTTCGTAATGCCCCCTTTGGAAAATCCTGGCTGCTCCACAGGTCCCCACAGGGCATGCATGAGTGACAGTGACACTCAATCAGTCATCCCTGAAAATTTGCAACCGTGCCTTCTCATACCTTCTCATACGCCACACCTGAACTTTGGAACTCGATCCCAGCTTCCCTCCGCAGTCTTGGACACTTTCAAACAATAAAATCTGAATCCTCATTTCCTATAATTCCTGGATTATCTCCTCAAGTCTTCAGGTCCAAGCTTAAATCATTCCTTTTTCTAAAATCATATCCTCCATAGCTGTAACAACCTAGCCTCACTGCCCTTTGGACGTTGACTATTGCCTGTCTGATAACATACCTTCCCCATAGCTATTTTAAGAGAGGCTGAGCGCCAAAGAATAAGCAGCTACTGTTGTGCTGCTTTCCAAGGCGCTATAGAAATCCACGAGATATTACTTTATTTTACTTTTTACTTGTTCATTACTATTTGGTTTTTGCAAAGTGCAATGCTGACATTACCTATTTATAAATTGCAGGTGTGAAATTATTGTATTGACCAATTGTCAGTTGAACATATCTCTGATGACACGTGAAACAATATAACATTTCAGTAAATTTTATACCATATTTATCTGCTTATTGTTTAGTTAAACAAAAATGTTTATCATTAAATGGCCTTGGTCTTCATCGTATTGTTTTTGGTTTTGGCAACTATGGTCTTGGACTCTTGGTCTCAATGGTAGGGGTCTTGGTCTTGTCTTGCAACTGCTGGTCTTGACTACATCCCTGAATTGTGCAAGGCATTAGCATAGGAACAGTCTGTATGCATCTGTATGCTTTTTCATGATGTCCAGTGCATTATTAAGTGCTTTATAAAATGAAAGATCTATTTGTAGTGTCATCAAGATTTATATGATGTAGTCAAGCATCGATTCATTTAATTATTTTAAGTACATTTAGCAAATGACAAACTAGGTTTGAATTAATGAGTGATATATGTACACACACAAGACAGACTCCTTTTAAGAAACAAGCGAAAAATTAGATCGTAATTAACATATCATCAAGCATACCTCAGCTGTAGATGCATGATATCATGAACTAATATAATATGAACTCAAGACTTTTCATCAATGAATTCATTTAACATGCTATAATACATGAATATATACTGTAATCTAAATTTCAATTTCAAAACAAGACCATAAAGCTATCACGCTTACATTTTGCATTGATATTCCTGCATAGATCAAAATTAAAACTTTCTCCTTAAACTCTGATCATGTACAATAAAAATTTAGTTATGTGGGTATTACGATCAATTGATTAATTTAAATATTAAATTGATTAATTTAAATATTAAATTGATTAATTTAAATATTAAACTTGCTGTGAAATAATCTCAGCAGGGATACATTATCTCCAAAATGAATAATTTTCATAAAACGGTATACCTAAAGGTGAAAATTCAAGTAAAAAATATTTCTGAAATAAATGAAGCACTGACACACAACTGGCTTGAATACCAAGAATTGGCATCTTTTAGATAGAGCAAAGTTAAAGTACAATTTGAAAATTCAGCTGACAACACAGTGAAAGACCAATGCAAACATCCGTTGAACAGCAAACAACATTGATACAAAGCAACATTGTGAACACTATTCACACATAACAAAATAAAATAACCAAGAAAATATCACCACGCAAAGATTTTATCACCACTTTTGACCTTCATAAACAATCGAACCCATGGCAGAACCTCACAAGAATCAGGTAACTGTTATCCTGCAGAATCTACAGAAGCTTATCAACAATTCAGTTCCATATCATCATCATCATAACAATGCCGGCCAAGTCTTCTGACTGAAGCTTGCAACCTTATGTACATAATAGACTTCTTCTCTTCTTAACAAAATGTCTGTTAAATATATTACAAAACAATTCAGCTTAACATTGCTTTAGTAGTTAAAGTTTCTACAAGTAAAGTATGATAAAGATGGACAATGCACTGAAAGATCTACAGAAATTACACAAGCAGATCTTTCAATTGACCGGTTTAAACATTGTGCATATATATATATATATATATATATATATATATATATATATATATATATATATATATATATATATATATATATATATATATATATATGTCCCATACTCGAGTTCAAGTGTTGGGTTCTGGCGCTTATCTCTGGTCTAGGCAATCAGCGACATCGGTGGTACATATATATATATATATATATAAAAATATATATATATATATATAGTGCTTTTTTGTAGGAAAAAGGTTTGGAAACTCATTTCCAGAGCCATCATCGAGAGAAACTCTGGGCCCCTGGGCAGAGCAGTGATGGGCCCTAAAAAAGTTTTGACACTTTATTTTTAGTGGTGATGACCTTTTTAGTCATCAAATGTCAAAAAGTGGCGACGACCTTTTTGCTCATTAACAAAAACAGGTGTGCGAACGCGCGCACCTGTACGTTCCCAAATGCATTATTACATATCCATAATTATATATACAATCTGGCAAAAAATGGTGCGGGAATGCCGTTCCCGTGCATTTCCACTGAAAAGTCCTGCATATATATATATATATATATATATATATATATATATATATATATAGTACTTCGTTCCCAAGGGACTTATGATAAAAATTATCCAGAGACATATAGGAATTGTGTGGTTAACTCTCGTCCGGTTTGAGGTGTGGGAAAGATCCTGCAATATACATACATACAATATACATACATACATATGTATATATATATATATATATATATATATATATATATATATATATATATAGTGTGTGTGTGTCAATGCTTTACAAAATTACAGAGTAGCTATACTAAAACACCAAGAAGAATAAGTTCTCATTCAAAGTAATCAAATTCACTCCTCAATTCGCACAATTCTTAACCTACATTATATTCAAATTAATTAACTAATAAATCAAAATAAATGTAATTATATTATTCTATACAACATTTCAACAATTTTATAAGCAAAAATATTTCTATGTAAATGCCAGGCGTTTGATTGGGTTTTATAAAATGGCCGAGTCGGAGATGCAAGCAAAGACACGAGCCGAGGCATTATCATCGGAATCACAGAATCATGGGCATGACGATATCTAACTAAATTTACTGGGATATGTTATGTTTAGAAAAGACAGGAAAAATCAGAGCAGCAAAGGTCATGGAGCAGGAGGGGTTTTACTTTTCATTAAAGAAGGCTTGTATGCCACAGAGCGAACAGACATAGAAAATGATCAATTTAAGGAGCACATATGGTGTGAAATCAGAAGCCACCAAGAGAAAATAATTGGTTGGGGTTTGTTACTGAACACCAAGTGCTTTGGAAGAAGCAGATAACGGAATGCTTGATTTATTTTACAGGGTACAAGAGAAAATGTTGTTACAATGGGTGACTTTAATTATCATGTAGACTGGGAAATGCTGGATACTGAAAGACCATGCAATAAAAAATTTCTGAACTGTGCCAACAATAACTTTCTGTTTCAACATGTGACAAGACCAGCAAGAGGTACAACATATTATTAATACTTCTGGTTCTAACAATAGAAGAGACTATAGTTTCCAACGTGGAGGCTGGGCAGAATATTGCAACAAGTGATCACCAAATGGTCAGTTTTACTATTAACATCAGGATAGGTCAACAAAAGCAGTTTCTAGAAAGATGTAACTTTTTAAAAGAATATAACCTGGCAAGAAAGATTATTATAGAAAGGTTTGGAGAGTGTGATAACAGTAAAAGACACAGAGGACAGCTGAAGCATATATACCAAATGTATGTCCAAAGTCATAAAATTGACTACACTCAAACAGAAGAAAATTATAAATAAACTTCCTGGGATAACAAGAGATGTGCAATGGAAAAGAAGGGCAAAAAACAATGCTTGGAGGAAACTAAGTAAACTCAGATTGTCAAGCAGAATCAGCAGAAACTCAAGATATGGGGGAAACATGCTTTAAGGGGGATGGTCTTAACCACAACAAAGGTAGAAATAGACCCCTGGGGTAATCATCCATAGAAGTACGAATCCATCTTGCTAATGTATGGAGGCAGAAAAATGGGCAACCGAATGTTAGCAATGATGAAAAGAACAATAGTGAGCCGAGACAAAGAGATAATCTATATAAGTCATTAGTAAGGCCTCACCTAGAATACTGTGTTCAGGCATGGAATCCATTCTTGGAAAGATATACAGCTTATACAGTAGAAAAAGTGCAAAGATGAGCAACAAAGATGGTCAATGGATACCATAATTTAAGCTATGAAAAAGGCTTCAATATTGTGGACTGACAATATTAGAAAGGAGAAAAGAGTGGGGGGGGGTCAATAGAAGCATACAAAATAATGACTGAGAAAGTAGATGTGCCATATGTTCAATTCTTTTACATTGGTACACTAAAGCAGTACAAGAGGCCACAAATGCAAATTAAGCAGAGGGTGGGACCTAGAAAGAAATTTTTAGTGCAAGGGATGGGGAGTGACAGTTGAAACAGTAAACAGATTCAAAGGCTATCTTGGAAAACTAGGTTATTGACTGTGGAGAGTTACTACATTGGTTTTCACATAGGCTTATTTAGCCTCCTAAACCACTTTGAATCACATTATCATTATATTATTATAACATTCTTGTAAGCGAGTTATGTTTTACTAGTTGCTTGTCAAAACAGTTACCTAACAACTGATATCAACACAAATAAAGACATTGCTCAAATGCTTACCCCTTCAATAGATGGCACCAGCATTATCACAGCTAACAATGGGCAACAACTGAGTTACAGTGCTTGCCATCTCAGTAGAGGATGTAACTTTGCAAAATTCAAGTTGGGTTAAAACTCCTATCCAAAACTCAAATGCAATCACAAATCTCTTGCACTTGCTACCAATATTCAGTGAATTTGTAATAATAATAATAATAATAATAATAATAATAATAATAATAATAACATCTCTGTTTCTAAAACCCTCAGCGAGGAATCCAACACGATGGATATGGGGCTAGTGCATTTGAGTAGTGTGCCTATTTGAATGTACAGTGTTACCTTCCACTGTTACAATTCATTTTGTCTCTGCACTCTAGCAAGTGAAGGACAAGACAACCATAGGGCTCCTGCAGGTATCAAACCTGTGACCATTGGATTTCCATGCCAATATTGCTACCACTATGCTATCATCCTGCCCAAATAATGATGATGATAATAATAATAATAATAATAATAATAATAATAATAATAATAATAATAATAATAATAATAATAATAATAATAATAATAATAATAATAATAATAATAGAGTATAATAAGTTCATGATTATTCAGAAAAACTCAATACTTTAAAAAATAAAGCAGAGAACACCAGACCATTTAGCTTTTGATGGAACACATTGTACAGCATGTAAATCCTGTGCCATAATAAGCAAATGAAAACTGTCTAAATATAACAAGTATACAGCATTAAACTTCTGAATATCAAATCCAAACAGGATCAAAGTACTCATAGACTCTTAAATCATCCATAAACCTTTAATGATCTGCGATTTGCAACTGTTCACTAAAAACTGAGATGGTCTACCAGAAGATTACTGCAATGTGATTTGTCAAGCACTGTTCTAATTCTACAGTAGGCCCTATATGGTTATAAAACTCAACATGCAAAGACTAATAGAAGATTAATACTGAATGTCGAGCCTACCCACAACAGGCAATATGCTTTGGCATTTGGATGGAAGAATATGAAACAGATTGATTGATTCAACATGAAAGCTGAATGATACACTTATTTTATTTTACATTGTCAAGTCTGAGAATTACAGTCACTCCCTGACGGTTCACAGTTTTGCTGACACTGCAGGGAAGTGGCATTTTAAAATTTGTAATTTAGTTACAGGCATTACACCTTTCATTTAGCTTTATTTTAAATTCAGTTTGGATGATCATCGCCTGCGAAGAAAAAATGTTCAAAACATCTGTTGGAAATTGTGAAATCTTGATTTTTGCATATAATTGACAAAATATAAACTGAAATAAAAAACAACATAAGTTATACAGGTCAGGATAGCAAGAAACACGTGAACACATCTTTGGTTTCTAAAAGGAAAATTTTGAGAATAGTTATGAAGGTTTAAATCACAAGACAATTCATAAAATATCATCGGGTGTAAAATACACATAATTCCTTTTGTCTGATTTGAAGCATTTAGGTTCTGTTTCAGATCCAATGATTATCACGGCATTGTTTTGGAAAACAAAAACCAAACCAAAACTAATTCAGTTTTATTCTATCCATCAATTCTGATAAATTTCCTTCACCAAATGCACATCGACTAGTAAGCAGATGTATTAGAGTTACAGCAAAGATGCATCATGATACTCCAGATAAATTTAATGCCAACAAGACAAGACTCTCACTTGTAAGTCAGACCCAATCCATTGCAAAGATGTCTAGAAGTCCCAACAAAGCTAGTAGCTTAACATTCAAATATCAATGTGATTGTTACTATAATGTACAAACTGGTAATGATAGCTATGAAGTACTGAATACAAATGATATTCAAACTTCTATCATTTGGAGAGTGACAAATGTCTACACGTGTGGTGACCACTAAAAATGCAGCCAAATTCTCAGTACAAAAAAATTAAATTTTGCAAAATATAAAAAACAATGCAGTCTAGCATTTTCCATTCCATCAAACATTTATGTTTGCATTAAAAGGTACATTTGTACTAATTTTATCACTCTATCTATCAGCAAAATTGTTGGCACACTTTCAATAATATTAATGTTTCAAGTTAATGTCCGCATTTAACTAAACACGACTTAGGCACAAGAAATTCGTAGAATTGTGATAACCAAGATTGGAAGAAAGCTGACTCTGCATGTGATGGTACTCTGACTTGCTGCAGGATCACTTGGTTTCTTGGCATCTGCAGGGATAACAGTAGTAGTAGTGATACTGATGGTGCTGGAAGACAAGGTCTTCAGGATTTCAAAGCCTTCTTCAGGCCTCCTGGTTCTGTATGGTGATGGTTGCGATGAAGAGGGAAGTGTTGATTTTGGGTCAAAAACAAAGTCAGTCGTGTCGACACGTTTACCGGTATATTCATATTCTGTAGTCTCTGAAAGGTTTGGTCCCTCAGTGAAATCTATAAAATCACCACATATTCCAATTAATAAATAAGATAAATAAGTCTTATGAGTCTGACATCAAGACTGAAAACATGCAATCATGTCTTGCCAGATATTAACTGTTGTTTTATTACATTAGAATGAAATCACAAATTCATATTAAATGTCAAATATCTGACCACCAAATTATGAATTCTATTATCAGTCTAACAACTGATTTAAATAATGCTTGTCCTCAGAATATCTAATTATTCCATTTACAGTAAAATCTTCATTCCAGCTGGCAATGAAACCTTCAAAACTATAAATAGGTTTACTCCAAGTCTATAAGAAAGAATGAAGATGATTACAGACAGTTACTAGTAATAGCTGGCATTTAATTTCTTTGTTCACAAAGCACTATCAAATCAAATTACGGTAATGTTTCTATTTATGCCACAGATCTGATTATAAACTCCTTTCAGAATCAAAAGTTACTATAACAACAATAACGCAACACTCGAAATTCTCTGAATGTGACAATAATTGCATTTGACTGCATAAAACAGCGCCTACTTCCACTGCCACTGCCGCTGTCAAATGTAGAATAATCGGTATCCGTGTCACCCGGGAACGTGAAATTGTCAAACAATCTTGATCCTGATCCTGATCCTGATCCACTGTACATATCATAGTTGTAGGACCTTGACCAGGATAAGAAAGATGGCTGCCGTGGAATAACTCGCTTGTGTAAAACCTTAATTACAAATTAACAGCGGCATCAATGCCATTTACTTAATTAATCGTGTATGTGTGTGTGTTTTGTATGTGTTTGTATGCATGTCCTGTGAGTTCATACATAATTCTACATTTTTGAAATGACATTCATTATGTGCCATTACCCCTTCTCCAAATATAAAGCATTTAAAAATTTACCTGTCAGTGTCTGGTAAAGATAATTAATTAGACTGCATTTCATTCACCTTATAAAGCCAAGGGCAAGTAATATGCAATACAGATATCAACAATTTTAAATCTATGATGAGATCATAAAGGCATGTGTAAGATTGTGTACATGTATACAAGTGCTTCGTATGTGCCAAAATATGACAGCTATGCAAGGACCTGGCTTAAAAACTTCAATTTCCAAAGTCTTTAATCCCAGGTGTGGTTTATACTTGGGTGTGGCTACCATATGTGAAGTCTAGAACTACCTTTAAAGCCACAATAATCCTGAAATGCTGCTTACAAAAATTGTGTCTTAATCTCTCAGCAAAGCAAAAGCTACTGGCAGTGGTGGTAGAGGGGCAGTGGTTGTGGTGGCAGTGACGATGACAATGGTGGTGATGATGATGGTGGTGGTGATGATTATGGTGGTGGTGATGGTGATGATGATGATGATCTGAGTAGGAAAAGTCATGGAAAGAATGTCTTTAAGCCTGATCTGAAAGAATGAAAGAAAACTGTGAATTTGAAGATCAATCAATCAAATGAAGAGTTTCAACTTATTGGCCATAAACAAATGTAGCATATATTTGAAAAGGTATTTAATCTTTGAATCAATTATTGTTTACTGCAAATGTCTAGGGTGATATAAAAAAAGAGGATTTCAAATGTACAAGTTAGCCATAAGGTAATATTTTAAAATGCAGGCACTGGTCTTAAGTTCAATTCTCTCTTCAACAAGTACTGGCAAGTCTTAAATATCAATTGGAGATGTGCAAGAAAAGTCACACCAAAAAAATCATCCATTCCTGAATTTCTGCACATTTTACATCATAAGAATGTCACATCTTTAATATGCACCAAAGATCATAGACCTATACCTTAGTCATCTGATTCAGTCTTTCTATCAGCTTCCCTACTTCTGGAACAGTTGCTTCGGGAACATGAAGTTCTGGATTCTCAGAAATTTGAACTGTAAGTGCAGCAATGGGAACCGATCGTGAATATCTAGGAAACAAAAAAGCAAAATATTTTGGTCAAATCGCAAACCTTTAGACAATTATCGCCACTGTTCACGTCTGAGAGAATTCACATGCCAAATTGCAGACATAATCTGTATTCAACAGCAGAATAACTGTGGTCATCATTTCTTGATACACTTCTCAGTTGCTGCCAGCATCACACAAGTGCTGATAATTAAGAAGTGCTTTAACTGACATTCAGTGCATCATATAATTAGGCAGTACAATAATTCTGCTTTACCATTGTATAAATATTTGTCCTAGTTAAGAAGTATGACAACATCTCATTCTTTAGGTGCCCTGCATCAATACGTGGGCAACCATGGACCTCCATGCCTCCCTGTCCTTTGTAGTTTGTATTAGCTACACTGCTGAAGTTCTATCTTTCATGTTACAACAGAAGTTCTATCTTTCATGTTACATAGTAAGCCTTTAGGTCTAAACTTAAAACCTTCCTATTCGAAAAGTCATTTCCCCCCCATCTGATAAAATTTGTCAGTTTTGCTTCCTACTCTTGCTCTTTTTTTGCCCCTCTTGCACCCTTCCACCCTTCCGGTTTTAACTAGGCTTCCAGCCCGTTTTCCCTCATTATGTGTCTAAAAGAAGTCAAGTTGCCTTTTCCTTAAAGTTTGCATCAGTTTTTGTCGTGTATTTGCCCCCTACCAGGATGATTATGATGACAACATCAAAAACACTATAATTAATGAGAAGCAATAAAAATGTACAACTCAAACCCAAATCACCATTGTGAATATTCTGACAAGAGAGAGCTTGAATAAAATCCCGTCAGACAAAAACATAATGCCGTTTTGCAGAGCTGCTGACAATGTTGTTGACCAATTGGCTCCAATTCAAGAACTAAATCAACATGCAGGCCATCAAAACTGATGATACTCTTCTCATGCAATATTGTTAAACTGTTAGGAGTGCGATAGTCTCAAAATATGCGTGTGTCCTCTGATGCAACAGTTAAGTACGGGTCAAACCTGTTCAAATGGATTCAATAGTGTAGGTTGATAAAGTATCCTCTGTGGGCCAATGATACTATAGCAAGCTGCAATCGCATAATTACGTCATTATGTAAAAGGAAACCATTAGAGACATGATGGACAGTTTTTGAATAGTAGACAGTCTGGGAGAATATGGTAGATTAATTCGTGAATAATAATTATTATCATCCTCTATACTTCTTCTCACATGGTGAAAATAGACTGATACTTAAAAAATGAGAAATTTATTATCTTCAGTCCACTTCCTCCCATATTGTGAAAATAGACTGGTAATAACAAAATAAAAGATAAATGAAACTTCCCCATATACAACTTTACCAATTGGACTGCAGTATTTTAAACTTTTAGAATTTCTGTCGTGCAAAACCGAACCAACTCTAATCAACAGACAAAATCATCACAAAAACTGACCACAACTTTTCATCACAAATGAAATTATATTTCTAAACTTATTTTGCCATAAGAAAAAAAACTACAATTTTGTCTTTTATTTTGCTTCACCTTTAGAAACTGTGAGCACAATTCAGTGCAATTCTTCAAAAAACCTGTCATCCAGATGACCTCACATGAATGCCTTAATGTTCTTAGTAGGTTTTTGAAATTCAATTGAACTGTTGCTATGGAAATCTTGCTGTGGCACTTGACAACAACTGCTGCCTTCCTACTAAACACTATTTCTGGTGAACACACAGCATTCTACCAATTGGGCTTTACCAAACCCTGTAAGAAGATGCAACAAAAGGCAGACAACAACAACAATATGAGTAGAACCCTGGAAATATCGGGAATCTATAGTACAGATGCTGCTAGATATTGTTACCCTATAACAGTGGTTCTCAATCCGTGGTCCGCAGACCACAAATGGTCCGCGAGAGGGGGTCTAGTGGTCCGCAGGAAGTCTGAAAAATGTAAATAAAAATTAGACATGTATATTTTCCAGGTGAAAAAGTATATTTTCCAGGTGAAAAATCCTAAAAGTGTGACGAGCAAAACAAGGTCATCAGCACAAAAGGTTATTGGCACATTCTGTGTATATTATGTGCATTTTTAGCATGGAAAAGTATGACAAGCAAAAAATAACAAAAGGTCATCACAACTTTTAGGAGCAGATGACTGCTCAAATTATCAGGTGGTCCGCAAGAAATTTTTTGAATTTCAAAAGTGGTCCGCGAGACAAAGAGGGATGAGAACCACTGCCCTATAAGACACTCCAGTCCATATACCATAACTTTCTCAACAGATTTAATCTACACTTGTTTGTGTCTTGGTGGGGGATGGGAGCAATTTTTATTATTAATGTAATGTGTAGCATTTGCATAGTGCCTCTTATATTTCTACTCAGAGGTGCTCCTGGCAGGCATTGGAGTCGTGTGATAAAGTAGTGAGACTTTAGCTTTTGCACTGAACAGAGCAAGGGAGTAAGAAGTGAGACCCGAATGGATGGGTTCAAGGCATTCCAGAGGGAGGGTCCAGTCGCTGCAAATGCTCGATGCTGAGTAAGAGCAGTGCTTGATCTGGGAACATAATCATTCCACTGATCGGAGCAGGCAATGTGCAGTGGAAGAGGGTGATTTGAAAAGCTCAGTAATGTAAGACGGGGCCTGACCTCGAAGTGCTGCAGAAACAATAATTACTTGTTTGAATTTAATGCGGTCAGAAATTGGAAGCCAGTGGAGGGTGTTAAGCATAAAGTCTGAGATGCTAGAGCAGCGAGGAGCTTTAGCCACAAGAGGAGCTGCATCATTTAGGACAGATTTCAGAAAGTGGAGAGCAGGCTTTTGGGCAGACCAAGAGAGAGAGAATTGCAATAGTCTAACCTACTAACAACAAAAGCATGAACCAGAGCTGTGGCTGCAGACAAAGAAAGTGAAGAATGAATACCGGTAACCCTAAATTGCCTAAGTTTGTAAAAGCAGGATGGAGAGTCTAGTAAAATGCTCTTTGGAGGTCAAGTTACTGTCAAAGTAGTTCAGTGAGTCATAATCGATTTTTGAGTGCAGACGTTTAGTACCAGGCCAGATAGGTTGAGTTTTGTCAGGGTTAAGTGAAGTTTATTGGAGAGCATCCAATCCCAAAGAGATGGATAATGATAACATTGTATGAGGTTAAAAATCATTATTGCTATCATAACCAATTTATATTAATTATTAATATTAATTTCAATTCTAACCATTATTATTACTACTATTATAACTAAAGCTATTATTATTATCATTACTACTACTACTACTACTACTACTACTACTACTACTACTACTACTACTACTACTACTACTACTGCTGCTACTACTACCTGCTACTACTGCCACCACCACCACCACCACCCACCACCACCACCACCACCACCACTGCTGCTGCACCACCACCACTACTACTACTGCTACTGCACTACTACTACTACTACTACTACTACTACTACTACTACTACTACTACTACTACTACTACTACTACTACTACTACTACTAGTATTACCTATAACTACTACTTACTCAGGCCCCTTCAGAGGCTAAAGGATCCAGGGCCACCAAGAGGAATTCTGGGCCTCTGGACAGAACAGCCACAGGGGCTCCTAAATTGGTGACGACCGTGTTTTTTTGCTTGTCAATCTTTTAAGGAAGCAGTTAAAACATAAACCCTGTGCTGTGCCTTGTTGACTTGTTGACGGGCGCCCCAAACACCTGTTAGACAATAACTTTTAAAACGGCCCCAAAAATTCAAGGCCCGGGCCAAATGACCCTGCTAGCCCCTTCAATAGGCCCTGCTACAACAACAACAACTACTACTACTACTACTGCTACTAGTAGTAGTAGTAGTAGTAGTAGTAGTAGTAGTAGTAGCAGCAGCAGCAGCAGCAGCAGCAGCAACAACAACAACAACAGCATTAGCAGCAGCTGCTGTACTTCATGTTGCCAAATGTCATGGCACCATATCAATGGAAAGACACTCAGTAAAAATATATCCCAGACAGACTTCCTTTATCATTTCCCACACTATAGCTAAATGTCAATTAGAAACACATTGGTTATACACACACCCATCTGGCAGGTCAAAAGATTGCATAAGACATCTACACAGCAACAAGTCTGAGACGTATAAATGGATAGCTAATGAAATGCAGTCAAATTGCTTGAAGAACAGCAGCTGTTTCAAAGGCAGTCCTATCAGTGCAAAACAGTTGTTAATAAGGCATCGTTCCCATAGAAGTCTTAATCAAACAATAACTACCTCATAAATAATAATTATCATAGTGCAAAAATTAATTGAATGCAATGCATTTCCTTCACAATAAGAAACAATGATGAGATTAATACCGGTATTATGTGACAGGTCAATAAACGCAAAGAAATGACCGACTTATAGTAAAATAACACTGGATTCAAACACTATCAAAATAAAGATGCGTGAGACAACTCTCCAAGGTTGAAAAAAGAATATTTAAGATTTTAGAACAGATTATAAACATAATATATATTTTATTTTGACATAAATTTCCAGCCTCAAAGTCTTGGTTTTGAGACTGTGACCAAAGTTTGGCTTAATGTTGCAACTGTCCCTGCGGTCCCATGCTCAATGTCTTATGAAGATACCTCATTGCAAAAACATCACTTGGTTCCAGGTCATTTGCAGTGTCAGGGTCAAAGACATGGAACTACAGATGTCTGTTAAATCATCCTGTTCTCTGTCACCCTTCAAGAAAAATCTACAGACACGTCTGTTCCTGAAATCTTATTCTCTTCAGCCTTAGATTGCTTTCCATTCATTTGGTTTCTTTTTACTGTACTGGTATATGATTACTGCTGTTTAATTTCATTTGTAGGCCTATAGCTGAACTCTGTAATGTGCCCTTGCTCCTGCCATTTGGTAATATGGCACACAAGAAATTGTCATTTTAATAATAATAATAATAATAATAATAATAATAATAATAATGTTCCAGGTACAAAATCCAGGTTTTCTATTTTTTAATTTTTCTTTTTTTATTATTATTATTATTATCATTAGTTTTTAATGTTAGATTTGATTGAGATGTTGGTCATTTAAAATATTATAAAAGCAAGTGAGGTTGAGAAGCCGTCCATAAAAATTCGTCACACTTTTTTACAGCTTTTGACCTCCTCGTCACAACCTGCCACAAAACCTCGTACCCCTTTTGAAGGAGACATTCATAAATTACGTTATGCAGAATTTCTATTTAATATATTAGAGTTTCTAGTTCAATTTTCAGCAGTGAAACAGCTACTCAACTTCCGGCAATGATAATGAATATAATTGAGACCAAACACTTCATGCATCTCAGGCAAAAAAGTGTTGATGAGAAAAAAGTCCTCTCTCAAATGCTTCTATTATACCTCCAATTAGGAATACTTAAGGTATTACTTATATTGAAAGTGTGATGTCACAGTGGTCCTTCCTCTTGTCACAAACTGTCAAATTTACTTAGATCCTCTCCCCTCCAGCGTGATATACTTTATGGACGGCCCCTGAGGCCAGGTCACAAAAATAATACCAACAGTGTTCATAGTGTTGCTTGGCTGCATCTAAGTGTGGTAACATAAGTCTTTCATCCACCATTTGATGCAAGATAAATTTGCTGAGTTTGAAATTGTGAGTGTCAAGTTTAAATAGCTATTCAAACTAAAGAAGACTTCAAAGCGGTCTCATGGATTTCACTCAATTGACAAGGCATGTATTAATAACATTGGCATACAAAGGCCAAATGAATAAAGAACTTCTCCATGCATCCAAAGGAAATCAAACATGGATTTTGGAACAAAGTGGTACAAAGTTTTTAAAAAGTGACCTCAACAAATGTCATTTGCGTGATACAGAAAATAAATTCATTACCTAAGATTATATTATTTGTCGGAGTGATTTTAAAAGACTCTCTGGATTTTGTTGACCCGGATGGCTCAGCCCATGAAAAATAATTTCTGCCTTTGATGTGCTGTGGTTCTGGGTTCAATTCCCGGCACTCATAAACCAGCATGGAATGGAACTTCATCATGGGGCACAATGGCATAGTGGTAGGATTCTTGACATGCAACCGGAGGGTTGCAGGTTTGAATCTGACCTTAGTCACTGCGTAGTGACCTTAGACAAGTTGTTCACCCCTTAAGGGTACCTCACGATTCATCACTTGGTGATTGAGTTAATGTGCAATAACAACCACATAATAATAATAATAATAATAATAATAATAATAATAATAATAATAATAAATGGTTTGCCTAATGTTTAGGCTGATGACTATGCATTAGTAATAAAGGGTGTCCCATCAAGAAATACAAAATACGTGCTTGTCGATGAAGCTCTTGATAGCCTCCGAAATGCATACTGGTACTTCGGAATTGGCATTCCAAATGTACAACGCCTGCTGCAGTACATTGATGCTGCTGCGCATCAACTATCGTATATGAAGTAAAACATTAGATGCCTAGGCCTTTATTTATACTCTTCAGAAATTGGAGCAATTACGTTAAATACAGTGAAGTTATGTTTAAACTATGAGTATGCTCACTAGCATGCACAACACCTACTCATTGACATGAGTACATGGAAAATGATCTTGTTAGTACAATATGTTCTTTGCCTCTTGGTTATAACTGTGCATGCTTAACCCCTTAACTGGGGATCCCGGATATATCCGTCCATTTTACATTGAGTTACAGTTAAATACACGGTTAAGGAGTTAATATAAAAAATGCATTTTGAATTACTACTGTTATACCAATAATTTTACAGCTATAAATGTAGTAAACATTCATTTACTGCATTTATAGTCTTCACGAATTGAATCATTTTCTAATTTTGGCCAGCAGCTGACTGCCTTGTATGTAAAGTATTTTACCTTACCTATCTATGTACAATGTACATACCTATCTTCCTACATGCCTATCTATCTACCTACCTACCAACCTATTTACTTTCATTTACAATGACGGTCCAGGTAATGACGTTTCAGAAAATGACAGGGAACCGTAATAAAGTGCTATGCGGATCAAAGCATTATTTTAAAATGTATTTATTCACTGTTGTCTACATTCACTTGCATCAGGCAGCAAAAAGCCTGGACAGTCAAAATGTATCAACAATAAAGTGTTAATTTCAGAATTCATAATTTAAGTTTCACTTTTCTTGACCATTTTCAGTGATTTTTTTCTAGAAAAAAGGTGCCAGAACTCATATTCATGTATGATTACCGGTAAATTCATAAGAACTCATAGAAATGACACTTAAATTAGCCCAACAAACACTAAAGTTTATTACCGGTAGATATTGAATTTCAAACTCAAACTTAGAAGCCTATAGGCTAAAGAAGATAATACTAAAAAACTCAATTTCATAATATTCTGAAGAAAAAGGTTCCGGAATGCCATTCCAATGCATTCTGGCAGAAAAGAAGCGTTGATCAAATGAAAGTCAAAGTTAACACAAAACAGACTTCATGAAGAGTTGCAATAGTAGATACTACTCGGCTGCAAGCATTTATCAATCAGTCAAAATAATAATGCAGAAGTGCACAGACATACATACATAAACAAATACACAGTGAAATTGTGCTTCCACCCAAAGTTTATATACCTAATAATGCAAATGTAATAACAGAATCCCAAAAGCATGTGTTATGTCTATAACATCAGCCATTGATTGATTTTCAAAATGCAGACTAGTCTTGCCCCTAGGACCCTAACAAAATGCTTACACCCGCCCCCCAAAAATATCTATCTCAACTTGGCAACTGAACCTCACAATATCTGACCCCAACTCAGTGTTGTTCTCACCCAGTTGGGGCTAACTCCTTCAGGAATTTAAACAGTGCGAACCACATAAACAATGTGACACAATTGAGACCCAATTAACCTGCAAGTCTAAAATAGGGAACTGGTTAGGTTATCAAGACTTGAGGCTTAACAAGTAAGGTAGCTACCCGACACAAACCAAACTCAGCTGCTCCAAAATCCATCAGTGAAACTTCCATTTGAAGCATTCAATTTCACATATTTCAAATCCATTCCTTCACCACACACTTAGCCTCTTAAAGAAGAGGAGAATTAATCTGGGCTTATCAGCACTACCATGTAGGTAACCAAGACTGGATTAGAGCATTTCAAACATCAATCTTGCCCTGTTTGTATATCTCAGTAAACTATAAGCTCTTAGCGGCTCTATCTAGGCGAGTTCAAATACAACCTCAAATACAACCGAAAGAAAATTTCTGAATCCGTCTCAGATAAATTCGGTTGTACTGAAAAGAATGCGGGCAAAGTAAAGCAAATCTGCCATTGACCCAAATGACAATCTCTGGAAGCATTATTGGGATTTCTGCGAAAAGGTGAATTGCATTTGTTGAAAATCAACCACGACCGTCAAAATGGCAAAAAACTTTAATAGGTTATATCAACAAAATTTCGATGATTGTTGAACTTTTAGACAAATAAATACCCCTAACCTTCATTTGTAACTCATTATCTCTATGACTTGGTTTTTTTGGATTTGAGTTTGAGTACCGATTGATATCTCAGAGTATTAGCAATGAAGCTATAAAGTGCAAATTAATAATAATAATATTCATCATCATTACCAGTATTATTATGAATTATACACCCAGGTATATGCAATACGTAATTCAAGTGGAATGCACCCAAACACGAAATGTGGTTATTTAAAATTTTAATAATTCATAACATTTTTCAATAACCAAATGAGAACAATGACCTTTATTTGGGACCATCCAGATATTACGTAAGCAACAACGGCATATATTCATACCCCTCCTCCTGTTGCATTCCATACATTTTTTGGACCCCTTCCCTAGTATGAAAACATACAAATTTGCTGCTATTACTTCCCCACCTTGGTTGAAAAATTAATTTGTAGCCATAGCTAAAAAGCATTTGTTTTACTATTAAATTATAGTTTTATAATATTGTGTTTTCTAATGCTGATATTTATTAAAGAAATACAACAGAACATTCAAATGTTATTGTCTTGAACACTGCATCTGACAAAATAATTGTAATGGTGTTCAAATCAAATCTAATGTGTGTGTGAATAACCAGTCTTCTACCTGAGCAGTTTTTGAATTGTTAGGTAGGCTATATATAAATTTGTGCATAGGTAGGGGCCTACTCATTCAGTCAAGACCCAACTCCCTCTCCCCCTCCTACCGTATGAATCCGTAGGCAAAATATCCTAAATCCAACCCCCCTCAGTGCATACAGTACATAACATATGGATGGGCTCTTGCCTTTGTGAGATAAATTTCATTCAATGAATTTAACTTGCTTGTGCTTGCATCCAGAACTCATATAACTGATGTCAGCACAGTTCAACAATTATTCCGTCCTACTTTTTGCACTCTGCTTCAAAGCTCAGAGAACTGGGCATGGGGTACTACAACTACTAACTTTGTCTTTTTACCAAACATTTCACTCCACATCACATACAGGTTTCCTAGAGTGAGGTTGTTAAATATGCTTCCTAGCATGCTGCTAAATAGGTTTCCTATTGAGTGAGGCTAGAATTGTTTCATTTGTATGGTATAAATCAATTAGTTGATCAAGCAAACTTATTTCAGGTCATTAAGTGAATTAATTTAGGTTTTAGTCATTTGACTTAATTTAATGGTCAGTATATAAAATGGCAGCACTAGGCATAAATAAGATAAATTGTCAATATAAAAGTTACTAAATAGCCAACTTGAAAAAATGCTTTCCAAGCAGTTTTGCTAAGTTTTGAAAATGAACATTCCTTTAAAAATCATCGCTTCATATCTTCTTCTTCCTCAGGTGCCGTGCATTGCTGTGTTCAGTGGCATAGCGAGGGGGCAGAGGGGGTGAACCGCCTCGGGTAGCACTTGCTCTAGGAGCAGCATTTTTGAGATTTTTAAATTTTTTAATGTTTCTATTTTTTATGATGCGATAAGTTTTTTTGATTGTCAAGAATTTCAGGAAGTCTAGAACATTTTGCTTGTCACTTTTTTGGGTTGCCAGATTCTTTTGGAGGCAGCACTTTTTTTTGCTCCTGGGCAGCACTTTGCCACGCTACGCCACTGGCTGTGTTGGCAACTATGGACTTCCATCTGTTTCTGTTGTTGGTAGCCGTGTATCATCTTTCTTCCACTGACTTCGCTTCCATCTTTTCTGATAGGGTGTTGTTTGTTAATGTTAATCTTTGTCTTTCTCCTGCTCTGCGTCCATTGACTTTTCCCATTGTTATTAAGCTTTATAATCCATTTTTGCTCATTATATGTTCCATATCAGGAACCGTTTTGAAAGGGTGTGTGAAGAGCTGGATTTAGAAAACAAAAACATAGGGAGAAAACGCCCATGAAACTCTCAAGTCTCACCTACCCGGTACTTAATTCATCCCACAATTTTTCAAGTGTCTCATAATACCTGCTTCCCAAACTCTACAACCACATATATATAATGTGCAAGATTCTGCAAATTGAGCTTCAATCTAGTATGCCTTGAAAACAGCTATTCTGCCAAGAAGGAATTCTGCCTCAGGAAAAGCAGACAGGAAGATGAGCAAGCGACAGACATCCCATTTGGCAACGTCCTTGGTTGGTGAAAATACTCAGCCGCAGGTATGAAAGCCACTTCTACGTGTTCAGCGCTCAGCCATGCGCCCTTGGTCCAGACATGCAGACAGTAAGTAGTCCATAGGTAAACTGTAAATCTCTACTGCACCAGAGGCTGAAGTGCTGCAATGCGGCCGGAGACGAAAGAGACAGACAGACAGACACAGACAGAGACAGCGACTGAGACAGCATATGCCTGGCTTGAACTTCCTAGGGAGAGAACCAGAGAGAGAGAGAGAGTTGTCCATGGCCTGTCTGCCAATGGCATATGGCGGTTTCAGTGCAAACATATTACTGGTATTTGAGTCAGACGCAAGGTGAATTTATTCATCAAGGTTCCACAGAAAAGTCTGTCCAATTGCTAGACAAACAGACTTCTTCCTACATAACAATTATAGGAACAGTGAGTGCAGACCTACACGATCATAAACATTACATTGCATGGACTGGGCTTGTTTTTTTATACCTGACCTCATACACCACCAGGAATCTTACATTGTTGGCCCAGTAACATTCTTCCATACTAGTGGATAAGAAAGCAAATGAATGATGTGCTTCTGTCCCATGTTTCAAAACTAAAAACTCAAAATGGTTGCACTCAGAAAAACAATCAGGGGCATAGCGACAGGGGGGGTATATCGGTATATGTAACCCCCAAATCAGGCTACTTTAAAGTTTTTAATGTCTTTTTTAAGATTTTCAACATTTTTTAAAGATTTATACTGCCTCCCCCCCCCAAATCACATTATACCTCCCCAAATCAAATTCCTGGCTATGTCCTGAAGACAACAATTAATTATTTAAACATTTATCCTCAAAAGATTCTCCCATAAATGCTATTAGTTGTTAAATAAATCAAATATAGGCTCATACTTAAAAATTTCAGTCTGGACAGATTTAACGGCTCAATAATATGTCCCACGTGCAATTAATCTGCAGGGCCATACAATAGTTAATATATAAATAATAATAATAATTAATATATATTTATATATACAGGGCGTTTTGTAAAAAAAATATTTTCCGGACCGCAATAGTCGGAAGTCAATTGTCAACATGATGTAGCGGCCGTACAGTTACTATATAATGTGATCATAACAAAATCATCACAGTCATGTCACATTTGTAATCAGAAATTCAAAAAATTATATATAGAACATAGAAACATAGATGCAGTTCTAAATTTTCTATGAATTTAATGTAGCAGAAAACCAGTCTTCAGATATCCCAGAACAGTGTTCTGGCACAAAAATCACTATATATGTATAGTTGTCAAAATAGACACCTGCAGACAAACTGTTGTGTGGGGACATAAAAAAAATTATTTTCAGCCTTTATATTGGCAGATAAGGTCATTTCATAAATCACTTGAAAACAAATATAGGTAAGATGTGGCTTTTGAAGTGTCTCATAGGAGAACTGTGACAGAAGTGCGTAATAGCCACCTTGAATTCTAACAATAGTCTTTATCTTGGAAAAAAACTAAAGATAACCCATTACCTTACATCAGTGGTTCTTAACCTTTTTATGATTATGCACCCCTGAAACAAGTATACGAGAACAAAGTACCCCCTATCAGCATACCTTATCCCAGGACATCTGTCACAGAGTGTGCACTTGCCAGAAAGGGGGATTTTTCTTGAGAATTTCCAATTTAGTGCAAAAATGTATTCAGTATTTGTATAGTGCACAGGGTAAATTGCAATAAAAGTAGTAAATTGTAGTGCAAAAATTTATACACTATTTGTATAGTATACAAGGTAAATTGTAGTAAAAGTCCTTAAACAGACTTTATTTCTAGATTATTCAGTACCCCCACAATGTCCTTCAAGTACCCCCAAGAGGTTCTTGTGCCCACGGTTAAGAACCACTGCCTTACATTGACACCTGTGTTTAGCAAATAAGTCTGATAAATAATGGCAACATAATGAAAAGCTGAGCTGATATATATATATACCCTCTATTTAAATTTAATCTAAAGACTGGTTTTACTTGACATCATAAGTAAAAAAATACAGTGCCAAACAACTGTTGGTATCTGATTCTGTAAGAAATACAGGAGTATAGCTACACATTTTCATGTTCCTCCATCTTCTCCTTCTATTCCTTGTCCACATCCTCCTCTCCCTCCACCACCTCTTCTTCCTTTCCAACACTCTTACCACTCTATCTGACAGACCCAAAGTGGAATGACAGATTGCTTTGGTAGTGCTGTTAGCCTCAACTGCTACTTGGCAAAGAAAGACTGATTATCTTCGGCCAGGAAACAATATAAAGAAATAAAAGAAACTTCTAAACCTTAACTTACAGTTAATTATAACTATTCATGTGGTAGAATTCAACCGGTATTGGATAGAAAATTACAAATCAGGTGGGGTCAGTTGCAGCCCCACATGGAGGACCCAGGGGACACGTGCCCCCTATTGAATGCCTGGCCCCATGCCCCAGTTGGGACCCCATACTTACTACTACAAACCTATCAACAAATGGTTGGCCCCTTGCTTAGAAGTTGCCACCCCCCCACTTGCCAAATCCTGGAGCCGCCACTGGGTGGGGTCCTAGGTGCAAGAAACAAATAAAACGTTTTCCATCCTTAATTAAAAATTAAGAGAGCCAGTCATGGAAAGAAAATAAAATGATGCCTTATTCATCAAAATCCTTTGAAAAAATCCTGGTTTAGAAAACTATTTAACAGGCTCAGTCAACATCAACCGCTTCAAAGTTTGCCAACAGTACAGTAAATACAAAAAGCCCCATCTGGCATTACTGCTGGCGGACAGTACGACAGAAGACCGTAATTGTCACAAATTAGCAATTTCGCATAATTGTTCGATTACAATACTTGTGCTTTTAAAGTTTTGCCGGCCAGCATACCGGATGACCAGAATCTTCAGGCAGGATGAAGAGATAATTTGTTTGCTGTGTTAATAACAGAATAACCAAAATGCATAAATAAGCTTTTGCTGACAAGATAATATGACAAAATAATTAGTATTGTAAATTTAGTGTGTGCACTCCTAGATTAGGTCTTTAAGCCTTTATGTTAACATGGAAATTATTGACAATTAAGTGCTCAATAGTCAATACTGTCTGCTAAAGTATTGATGATAAATATGGTACCTGCACCTACCTTATTACAAAAGCCTAATCAAGAGCATTAAAAGAACAATCACATGACATTGTACCATGTTCAAGTGCAATGACAGTAGATATATTTAAGTGATATTAGCAAATACATTTAACTGCTCAACACAGCAATTAATTAATACATTTAACTGTTCAACGCAGCAATTAAACCAACTAACCTGCTCACTGCTGTTCCATTCCAACAGGTACTGTTAACAGCAGCAGATGCAAACTTCTCAAAATCACAGATCTCATCCGGAAGTTTGTTAAAGAACCCTTTCGATGAAACAATGTTCCGAAGAATGGCACCGAAATGAAATTTTTTATGCACTTTTGTGGGAAATTCTTCAAGCATCGGTTTGCCAGGTTCAGTTGTTGCCAATCTTGAAGCATCTGCTTCTCCATTCAGTGGTGCTGCTGTCAATTCCGCTGTTACCCCATCGAGCGGAGGTCCACATTTATTGATTACCTGCACAGAGCAATCACAGACGATTCATATAAAAATGTCTGCATATATATTGCATACATATATACGAGCCTTCTCGTACGCTGGACCCCGTGCCTGGAACGCTCTTCCACCAGCGCTACGGAACATAAAGTCGCCCATTACTTTTCGTAAAGAGTTGAAGACACATCTGTTTAATTGTGCTTAAAATAATTTACATTAATTGTAATGCACTTGCTAACATTAATTGATTAGGCACAATATAAATAGCTAATTAAATTAAATTAATTTAATTAAATTACATGTTTAGATGAATGTAGTAAAACGATATGATGACAATTGAAATGCTAACAGAATCAGAATGAACAATTTCTCAAAAATATACAAAATAAAAGCAAATATAGTTGTATAGTCAACAGCAATTTAGTACTGTCTGAATACTGTCATCTATCCAAGGAGTTAACACATAATATAGGAAGAGACCAAAGCTTAAGTACTGGTAGCTACAAACTGCACATGCTAAACTGGTAAATGGAGTAAACACAGAAACATAACTAATAAGCCATAACTCTTTTCAAATCAATATGAATAATATCTATAGTAATCAAGCAGTAGCTACTGAGTCTGATTTTTCTTAAAGAATACATCTATGGCCATAAGTATTCACATTTCAAGATCATATTACATTCCTCCACAGCAGCAATCTTTCAGCAGCAAATTTTACATCTGTTTAGACATGACAGCAACAATATGTCACTCTGTCGGGGATTTTAAACAAGACAGTGGTAGAGGTCCTTAGCAACTTTCCCCCAATTACCACAGCACAAATGTTTTGGAAGTAACTAATTTTTAAAACACCTGTCTGCATTTAGAGAAAACAGCGCAACAAAAACAGAAGGTTCTCACGACCTCATGCACTGCTACATAAAGGTTTTGCATCACTGATGGACATTGCACAGTCAACTGGGTGCGCTTGGTGCAGAAGCAACCGAAACGCTTCTGCCGCGGCCGGGACTTGAACCACAAACCTCAAGATTGGCAGACCGGTGCACTAACCGCTGCTCCACCATTGGCTTCCCACTAAAACTATAGGATGCATTTCAAAATCTACCTCTCCTGGTCGATAAAACTCTTCACTACAATAAACCTAGCTACCTCTTCTTAAAACAGACCAAAAATACTCAACAAGATCCTCATCTATAACAGTTCTTTAACTCCCTAATACACAAACAGCTCTTGGCACCAGAACTTTCTCAGTGGCCGCTCCCAGGTTCTGAAAGTCATTACCTCAATCTGTGAGCACTGCATATGGATGGATCCATACTCAAATCCCATCTCTTAGCCTTAACTTATCAACCATAGACTGTCATCTGTTGCGTGCGGACTATTTCTTATGAGGCTATAGGAGTCAGTGTGCCATTGGCTGGTGCTTCTGTACACTAAAATGAAATGGTGCTATAGAAGTTGAGGATTGAATTAAATTGAATACAGAACCAAATGCCTGCATGCATGAAAAATAAACAGAAAAGGCTGCAAGATATTAGAAGACTGCTACAGAAGAAACCAAAAATAAATAAATGAAATAAATAATAGACTTCAAAATTTCTTCTGCTGACTTGAGAACACAGAACAGAGATTAACTGACTGGAAAAAGAAAGAACTGAAACAGAACTTGCCGCATCTACAGAGGAAGAACAGTTTCAGGATCTGAGTTGCTGGCTTTTGTAATGGAAGGCAGACGTTGTATACGTCCAAAGGTACCAGCAAGAAAAATGCTGGTAAATCTAATTCAAGGCATACTTGAGCCAACCAGACTGCCTGGCTAAAAGATTTTGCAAACTTTTCGGTTATTGTTCTAAGTTGTTCCACATGCTTTTCTTTGTCCGTCTGTTTGGTTCAATCAAAGAACACTGGTTCAGTTGTGCCTCAATGGCCTTGTCTGTATCTTGGATTGCAAAATCCTTTTAGGATGTGTGAAAAATAATCCAAACAATTTTATAGACTATTGCACATTGAGGAATGCTTGTAGTATGAGACCCTTCTAACTGAAGCTCATTTTAACAAGTCTTTAAACAACATTATTCACAGCATGTCCATAAAGAGGCAATAGCAATAAAGTTAAGAGTCATAAAAAATGTAAATTTAGATTAAGTCTATAGAAATGTATACTGTTTAGATGACAGAATACTTCTTCAAGGTACAGTACTCAAAATGTTCTGCCTTGACAATAATGATAAGAGAGACATTAAGATTGGAATATTTTAAATAACAAATTATTCAGTATCACCAATCAAAGAAGTTCCTAAACAGAAGACTGCTGTATACGGTAGTTTAATCGGATTGGGCAGAACCAGCATGAACCAAATCAGCTGCAAATTTCAAGATTTAAAAGGCTTCTAAAGTTTATTAATGGCTCTTCAGTTTTTAAAGTCTCAGCACAAGCAGAAAGGAAAGTTTCAATCACAGGCTAACACAATGGAAGTAATAGTGAAGGCACCAAATAATCCGCATCTCACATGATGTTGAAGGTTATTCACTACAAGTATGTACAGAAAATAATGAAGATCTTTTTTGTCTATCAGAGAGTGTTTAAAATTTCAAGAAAAGACTGATGAAAGTTTGACTATATAGAAAATCCAAGCCTGGGCCGACATGTCCCTGTATTTGTCTGCCTGCGTGTATGCTGTATGAGAAAGCTTACCAGCTGTCTACATGATGGCAGTAACCTCCCTTTTCAGTTCTCTAAGCATAGAACTTCTAACCATATTGTTCTCAAGTAGCTCTACTGCATGGTGGTAATGGGTGTATGATGGAGGCACCTACTATCGAAGGCTCAGAAATCAGCACTGCCAAACATTAGGACATCAGAGCTGGTGCTGTGGAACATGTGCATCGCAAAAAGAAAACAAAAAATATGAAAAGCGCTCTCTTTCTCGTGCTTCTGCTCACCCCTCGCCCTTTCCGAGGCGTTCCAAATGGCGCAGCAATACACAGACCTATTAAGTAAGGCACAGGGCCATTTCCTGCAAACTACAGATTTGTCTAACCGGTAGTTTATTGTGCTCTTCTCGCCAGCTTTTAGCTCAACACAATCCTATAAGACTAATATCATATGCAAGTACCGGTCTTCACCTGTGGCTGGTAAGGAGGCATCCAAAGGATACATTCTTATAACATAGCAAACATTAGACAAGCACTGTTATTTACTTCAATGCATGAAATCAGGTGGGTAATCACAATTTATAGAAGTAGGCAGGCCCGTATGAAGTGGGGGTGCAACTGCACCCCCTGAAAAAATTTTGGGGGTGCAGTGCACCCCCTGGAAAGAAGATGGTTTGCACCCTGTCTGCACCCCCTTCCAGCTAAAATTGGCCCAAAAATTGCCAAAATTTGATAAAACTGGCCAAAAAATTGCCAAAATTTGCAATAAATTATCCCGCCCCCAAGAAAATTGTGAAATGACGCTACTGCTTTTACCTGGAGAAAATCTGCACCCCCTGCTGAAAATTCGTTCCGACAGGCCTGGAAGTAGGTGACAAAAACCAGCATTTCAGACTATGGTTGCGAAAGGCTGATTGCTTTTTGAAAACTGTTTACCGGTATACCTTCTAATAAACAGATATTCTGCAAAACTGCACATAACTAAACCTTCAGGCATTCTTCTTCATCCACCATGCACCAGATGCTATTGACAAAAACACTGTAGTGAATGAAAATAACTTCTTCTTCAGCAAGGTCAGACACTCTATTCTCTGTGGTCTGTGCCATTAGCTTAACCTCTGCTTCACAGGACTGAAGGGCTAGCAAAGGTGAGATGCATCTGACAAAATACTGTGGATAGAGCGAAATCCATACAATTTGTCAATAATGAAACTCGAATTTCAGTGGAACCACTGGATTTGTTAAAAGACTCAGCAATGAAAGAGGAAAAATTTATTTAATGAATATTTACTGGTAGATATGTGAAATATAATTTCAGGATTTAAAGAGGATTTCAGGAAGTTGTTTGGCCTTTGAAGGCAGTTTTGTTGGCTCGCAATATTTTTCAATATGAGTCTTACGACACTTTTCATGTGCACTCAGTGAAATCAACAGGTCTTTAAACACATTCATCTACAAACCTTATTTGCCCATGCTCACACATATAAGGTATGGATTGATGCAGGGCATACCATAGGTATGGCATTGGGTCAAAGACCTGCAGTAATACTGGGGTACTACCGTAATCAAAATTCTTAAAGGACCATACTAGAATCAAATCTTGAACTTTGGATAAAATTTGCAGACCACATGACAGCTATTCTGCAATCATCTTACCCTCATTAAATTAAATTTTCTTTAATGCTTCACCAAGACTCTCCCCACTAGCGTTGGCCTGTTTAGATAGCTCCCCTCTTCCCAGACCACTGCTCCTCTTGTGCTGTGATTGTGGACATGAAGACAGACATGCACATCTCATTTAGTCTGACTAGAGGGTTAGGGGCAGTGTAGTGAGTTCCCCAGTGGGGTTTGGGGCACAGCCGCAGCTGCAAAAATTTGAGTAATGTCAGACATAGACAAGGTAAGCTCTGGTACATAGTTTAAAGACCTTAATTATGATTTAGCAGGGTTGTCCATGGAATGGTATTCCCATTCCCATGGGAATCCCAGGGGAATTGTCCCGTGGGATGGGACGGGATAGGACAGCACACACTAGTATGCCCAATGGGACCCATAGGACAGTATGAGACAGTAGCCATGTCATAGCAACTTGATCTATAATAAAAGTCTGCTGTTGTATGTGTCTCTTTGCACATGTAGTCCTATTTAGTAGACACTAAACCTAAACTTTCATAAATTTGATTTCATAATTTCATTTGAACTGTATTCCATATTAATATTCCATATTTAATATTATAATGGGAACCCACATGGGATGGGACAGGCATAAATTGTTATGGGATGGGAAGGGATGTAAAAATTTGGATTTGGTGCGCCATCGGCTGATGCCATAGGCATTATGATAGTGGCACTATAGAAGTTGATTGATTGATTGATGATTGATTGAAAATATGTCTCATGGACAAGCCTGTTCAGATTTAGTAGTGAGTGACAAAAAGCTGTAAACCAAACTTTGCATATATATGATTTCATAATTTCATTTGATTCTGTTGACAATCACCTAACCCATATTTAATATTTTCAAAGATTTTGCACAAATTCCATGACTGACTCCAGCCCAAATAGTGGGATCTGACCCTCCAGCCTCCCTCGTGGCTACACCAATGCCAAAGATAGAACCTGGCAGATGCTTCACTATTCAAGGTTTTTGCTGAAATCTATAAGCATGCAATTGGAAAATCCACTTTTAAATTCATTATTCAAAGATAATAAATGACTTGGTAAAACACACAAGTTGCACTAAATCAGCTGAAAACCAAAAAAACAACAACAGAACCCACCTTATAATGGTATTCGTGTGAATTGCCTAAATAGTGCATCACACTTTCGTACACTTTGGAATGGAATGAATTCAGGACATCTTGGAAATCATGTGTCCCGCGCAAGCTCGAAACTACTTTTTCTACGGCCACCACAAGCAGATTCCAGTGACTATTAACCTCAGCTATGTGAGCCATGCACCCACGCATGACGTTGAGACACAGGTTTCTGCAAGGCGGCACTTCTGCGAGTCCTTCACAGCGCGAGCAGAAGAGCAGACGAGCAACTGCATTTGAGCAATACTGCTCGCTGCCCAAGTGACTCGTGATGTTAATAGCTTCTGCCATCAGATCAAATGCGTCAAGAAGTGCTCGTGCCACTTCAAGCGACTTTGCCACATCCTGCGTCAATCTTTTGGCAACTTCTCCGAAAGGTGCCGGCCTCAGCTCTCTCCGGTTGTTTACCAAGCATATTTGGTACTCATCCGTCACAGCATTAGGATTGTCAAGCGAGAATGTGAATACTAATGGGAATATAGCATCAAAGAACTGGTCTACGCTCTGCTTCACATTAACCTGGTCCTGAATTCTAATGTATGCAGCAAAATCAGAAAACAGTTTCTCAACAGAAGCGTTGGCGTTTACGACAGGAATTTTTAAAGTAGATGTCAGTACGTCTTTTGTGTTGTTCTCGGACAAAGACAACAGCTCATTAAAATGATCTGAAAAAGCAAAAATCACATTGACATTGCTTAAAAGTTTAATTTATCGAGTATTTTAATTACATTGCATGAATAAGCTGCAAAAGTTTAAAAGTATTCAATTTCAGTGAGATAACAATTATTCAATCAATCAATAAACTTCTATGGCGCCACTATCATAATGCCCAAGGCATCAGCCGATGGTAATTTTTAACCACTAGCACAGCAGTCACTTAAGCATTTCCATGTTATCTGCTGCTTCACAACATTATACATTGCAACACAGCAAATGTTGCTTCACGATACTGAAGTACTTCTCAGTAATTTCAGTATCTACTTCTCAGTAAAAAGTTTAAAGCCAAGGCACTCTGCAAATACTGAAGACTGATTTTACGTTGGCAGCCAATGCAGACATTGGCTAATGCTAATCGTTAGCGGCCATTTTGTCTAATCAGTACCACACTTAAAGGCTGTTTTGTTTGAAAGAATTTTTTAGGAAAGAGATTACTACAGATGCTGTAGTAGTAATCTAAAGTGAACACATTTAACTGACCATTAATCTTTCTGTTAAATGTTTGTACAAATTTGATGCAACCGTTTACTTTCACGACCAGTTTGGCCACTCTTCCTTGTTTATGTCATCATAAAACCATTTACAATTGGGTAAACTTCGTTGTGGCAATAATTTCAACAGCAAATTATGACTTAAACAGAACTGTCCTCAGTGCCGTACAAAAAAGGTTTTTCAATGAAACCGTCAGTAATTCCACTCTCCAGGGGCAACTGAACGAGGACAGGAAAAGTGTCTTGAGGGAGAAGCTCTCGTGTATCATCCGGTTGACAGAGAAAGATAGAGACTACAGAGGCACAAACAGCGCTGCGGCGGTTGCGTAATCTGTCTGTATTTGCGTTAGATTCACGGAATTAGGTTTTGTTCTCCGGAGAGAACCCGTTAAAACTCCCGGGTGTCGAGGCCGCCGCTTCCGACGGGACAGACAAAGGACGCCACGCGTGCCTCCGGCGCCACCGTCGCCGCCTCAGAGCACGCCGTACGCTCATCGGAGAATATTAATATGTTTGCCAATACCGCTCGGAATGCTACTGCTTCTGCACATAAAACCAAGGTATGCCGAAAACCATCCACGGATTGGCTTCTGCTGTAAACGAGGACGAGCTCGTGTTTCAGCAGCGCGGACGCCCGGCTACTGTCATTCGGCGCGTGCGGATGCATGGGCGGAGGTCGTAAACCGACCCTCCGTGTCTGACGACCCCGCAAGCGAAACCTGCAAACTATCCGCCATTTAAGTTAAACCTATCTCGGGCCTCGGCTCTTGTAACAGGCGAGTGACAGAGGTGACAGACATATTTTTCTCCGGCACTACTGAACTTGCTTTTTGCGCGGGTCTGGAGACCATCAGTTGAAGTCTCAATGTACCAACACTTGGCTAAAAGTGTACAGTTAGTATTATTATTTTACCATCTTCACAATGTACACTCAGTTTTGCTGAATGTGGATTATTTGTAAAATCTACGGTATTTAAAAGTCAGGGGCTGTCCATTAATTACGTCAAAAATTTAGGGGGAGGAGGTCTGAAAAAGTTTGACAGTTGTTGACAGAGGGAGAAGGGGTGGGGTCAAGAGAAGTTGACGTCATCAATTTCACTTTTTACAAATAATCAAAAAATAGGAAATTTCATGGAATACTACTTATTACAATGGAAAAAAGCATGGCAAAAAGGGCAATCGCCACCACATTTTGACACTCGATGAGCAAAAAAGGGAAAAACTGGTCATCACTGCAAAAAATAATAACCTTGTTATTGGGACCTGTCATTGATCTTGGGGTGGGGCCAAGCTTTCCATATAACTATGGGGGGGGGGTAACTGAAAGTTGACAGTTGTTGACAAGTGGGGGAAGGGTAAAAAATTTCCCAAAAATTGTTGACATAATTAATTAATGGACAGCCCCTCAGGACAAATTAATCCTGTATCAGTTTGCTTTCAAAACCACTTGTACCAGCTGTAGAGTTAAGCCATTAGACTGTAGAGTGTAGACGGCTTCTGGATTTTAAATGAATATAGAAATGTGGACTACAGTAAGCTCTATCAAAGTCAACCTCTAGCCAGGAAAATTGCAGACACACTAGTAATGAAATCCATGACGATCTTTCAACAAATTGGCACAACAAAGAGATTGAACAACATCACTAGTCCCAACAAGTTCAACAACCAGGGACATAGCTAGGCATGGGCTTGGGAGCCTGAAGCTAGCCCCCAAATGAATTCAAGCCCAAATGGCAGAATTCAAGCCCAAATGGCATTGCGGGCTCAAAATGAAGAAAGGGGAGTGAATCTTAGGCTTCAGCCCCCCAAACCTAAAATCTTGGCTACATCCCTGCCAACAACTCCACCGACACAATTTGAAATCAAGTTTGATTGAAAGACAAACAAAATTTTGAAAAATAGTCTCACCGACATCTCATCATTTAAGTTCTTTAGTAACAATCATTCTCCAACAGCAAACTCCTTCTGATAAAGTCTGATAACTGGAACCCAGACATTGATGATAACTCCAATAAATATTTCTACATCACAGAATTGGAATTGGCATTGCCAGTAATTTTAACAGTGATTATGATCCATTTTAGTAATCCTCCCCAGTTATTTAAAGCATTTACCGGTATATGCAAAACAGAGAGAGAGAGAGAGAGAGAGAGAGAGAGAGAGAGAGAGAGAGAGAGAGAGAGAGAGAGAAAGAGAAAGAGAAAGAGAAAGAGAAAGAGAGAGAGAGAACTTGTGTTCTTAACATAGGACTGATTCTACTGAACAACTCAGAATCCAGTTATATTATGCTACATTATGTATGCCATGGAAAAGCATTTCACACTGCAACTATTCTGAATACCTAATAACAAATCTTTTCGGTCTAAACTTAATTTTGAGTTTCGACTCCAACCCTAATATTAAATAATGTTTTCACCCTTCAACAAAGGGACCACACCACCTGCTCTGAATACTTGCAAGGTTATTCCTGCTTATAAAGAGGTACACTACTATTCAATATATATATATATATATATATATATATATATATATATATATATATATATATGAGTTAATCAGAGAGGCGATGGAGGGGACAAGAGAAGGGGTGAGCGTAGGAGGAAGAATAATACCAGCACTGAGATTTGCTGATGATCAGGCAATGATAGCTAACAATGAAAAAAACTTACAAAAAATCATGGATAGACTAACTCAAGTATCAGAGGAGTATGGTATGCGAATAAATACAAAGAAAACGAAAACGATGATCATCAGTAAGATTGAAGGAAAAGAAGTGAAGATTATGATTTATGGAGAAAGAATAGAACAAGTCCAGACATTCTGCTACCTGGGGAGGCTCATAACGGAAGATGCAATTTGCAAGGAGGAAGTGAAAAGGAGAATAGCCATGAGGAAAGAGGCATTCTATCAAAGAAAAGAACTGATGAGAGGAGGATTAGACAGAAACTTGAAGAAAAGACTTTTCAAAACACTGATATGGAGCGTGACACTTTATGGATCGGAAACATGGACTCTAAGAAAAGAGGAAATAAAAAGACTAGAGGCCTTTGAAATGTGGATCTGGAGAAAAATGGAGAAGATCAGATGGACAGAACATAAGACAAACGAGGAAGTGATGAAACAGGTGGGGGAAAAGAAAGAGATGATCAACACAATAAGAAAAAGACAAAAGACCTGGATGGGACATATAATAAGAGGAGATTCACTCCTAAGGGAAATAATAGAAGGACAGCTAGAGGGGAAAAAGACCAAAGGAAGACCACAAGAGATGCTACTTGACTGGATGATGGAAAAGGACTATACCTGTATAGACTTAAAGGAAAAAGCTATGAACAGGAATGAATGGCGAAATTGGAATACAAAACCTGCCTAAGGGCAGAATACTATGAAGAAGAAGAAAGAGGTACAAAGACCTACCTGCTGTCCTGATAACCAGGGGTTGATGTCTTTGCTTAATATTGGTGACAAAGTCATTAAGAAGCTTTAGTACAAAAAGTACATTAAGAAGGTTTAGTACAAAAGCATTCAATATTTGTAAAAATAGCAATATGACCAGAGACTTCATAGTATACAGCTATTTGATGAGCTAAAAGCTGTTATCAATCTACTGGTCATTACAAAAATTGTACAAATAAATTATTTCTCTCTGATCTGCATTTACATAATTAAGTGCCATCCCATCAAGGGATGTCTTCCAGCAGTAATAAATCAAGAATTACAAGTCTCATTTTCTTGCACTTATTAAAAAGAGGAGATAATACTAATGGTTATGTTCAGGGTTTAGGGCAGTTATGTTATAATTACATCAATTATAAAATCTGCCATAATTCAAGTGGAGGAGGACTGCAAGTGCATATATGCAAGAGGTTAAAAAGCCATACAGTGCACGTGTACTGAACATCTAAATGCTGCAGACCTACTAAGAAGCCTGAAAATTTCAAGTGAATTATTTGAAATTATGCAGAAGAGAAGCAGTTAAGGGGCAAGGATAAAGCAAAGGGATAATTACAAATACATTTTATTTGTTTCAACTGTGTGGCCTTCAGTACATTTTCTTTGAATAACAATAACATTTATCCTGATCTGCTGGGTATGTTTATGGATGAACTGGTGATTTATAATTTTAGCAATGTATTAGAATGGGTGCTTCAAAGACTACATAACTTTTGATGACTCTTTAAATTAATTATGCATTTACTGGTACTTCCTACAGGGCAACTAGAGAAAAGAGACTTACCCGTAAGAGGTTAAAAGAATTTCAAGAACAAAATATTTTTAAAAGTATAATTTTGCTCAGAATATTCTAGTCATCCAAGACCATATCTTTGCATGTAAATCATGGGATAGAGCACATACAATAGCAAAGTATTCTCCATGACTTCATAACATAAGACAACACAGCACAACACATTTTCATGTTGTTTGGTCAGTTGCTAGTGTTTTGGCTTTATCCATGTTATCCCTAATAACGGGTAAGTCTAAACATCGGTTGATGATTGTTATCCATTAATTCTTAGTTTAAATGCTGTGTTGGTGCCAAAGTGGAGCTGCTGTATTGTTTCTGTATATAATGCTAGTAATATATATACCGGTATATATACGTGTATGTAAAGTGTTCGTTTGTACTTTTGTACCAATTCTCCAATCTCTGAAAGTTCTTCATCGATTGCTTTGAAATTTTACACAACCTTCCATTCGAATATGCATGTCTTTTTATGCAGGGATATTTTTACACCCCCTAACAACCTCCAACACCCCCCACCAATCTGAGACCGACACCCCAATCCAGGGATATTTTGACACCCCCAACAACCCCTGAATTTGAGACCCCACCCCCAATGCCCCAACCTGAGGCAGGAATGACCTTTTTGTTTTTTTGCTTGTCAGGCTCCCTTTTTGGAGACTTGATAAGTTTTTTTTGCTTGTCAGACTTTTTCGGCAGAGATCCCCAAATTCCGACACACCAAATTTTCCCGACCCCAATTCACAATCCTAGAAATAACCCTGTTTTTATGTTGCATTTGAATACGTCCATGTTCTTAAATACATGTTTTTAACACGTTTTTCCAAAACACTGTCATCTGATGATTGGTGGTCAAATTGAGCTGTGTTGATTGATCTGCATTTGATTGAATTTATGTTGCGTTCGAATACGTCCATGTTTTCAAAAACGTGCTTTTTGGAAACACGTTTTTTCAAAACAGTGCAGTATAAAGTTTTATATATATATACTAGAAAGATGCTTGCTTCGCTCGCAGTGCAGGATAATACTAATCCAATACCTATACCTAATACCCAATCATTGAATTCATGCTAAACAACATTTCAATGATGTACTGTACATACGCCACCTAGCCAAGCTCTGCGCCACGTAATAATTAGGCCTATGTACGTTAAAATCACGCAACTGTGACCATTTGTGACACTGTACACGTATTTTTTTTGTACGTTAAAATTGCGCAACTTCCTCAAGCTACGCCCACCAACGCATCGCGACATTGTACACATTATGATGTTGCAATGAACAATTGAACGTATGCTTCGTCAAACGCTTCTTCGACTAAACCATTTGGTTACCAATAGCAACGTTGTCTTCGAACATCGCCCACCAATGCATCGCGACGTAAGGACTAAACCGTCTACCAATAGTCAACCAATCAGAACGCTTGAAGGTAACAGACAGAGAGACATACAGATAAGGATCTTAATATTATATATATATATGTGTGTGTATATATATACACGGTATATAGTGGTGGTAGGAAATTTTGGTCATACATATATGTAAGTATGTATGTATGTATGTATGTATGTATGTATGTATATATATACATATGAATATATAGTCATAAAATCACTGAATTGTCAGTATGAATGCAGTGTTTGTTTCACTTTTCCAAAAAACAGGTCTGTCCACTCTCAGATAAAAACTTCCAAATTACAAGTGGGTGCGTGTAAGAGTCGGGGGGGATGGAGACCAACATTTTGTACCACCAGTGAAGAGACCCTGCTTAACTAGCAGAGGTTTAAATCCTCCCTAACACTGATAAAAAAGTCATCCAATGAACTGACAAAGACCAATTGATATTTTCTGCATTATACCAGCCATGAGAAAACTTCCTACAGAAATGTAATATGGGAATGTTGGTCCTTAGTTTATTTATAAAATTCAGTATAATATGTCACCATGTGCCCCTGTGCGTACGTGAGCATGTATGTGTGTGTCTGTGTGTTGCGCAGGTTATGAGAGTGTGAGTGTGTATGGGTGTCAAAACACAACACTGAGCCATCGCTAAGGCACAAAATTAGCATTCAATCATTTATAATGCAGCTGCAGAAACTCCATGCTGGCATGCATAACAACAATTGCCAAGTGTCTATCATAATTTCAACATATACACTGTTATGATCAAAAGGGTGGATGCTCACTGTAGGTGCAGACAAAATTATATCAATTATCGTCTGTTCAAGAAGAACCATCAACGGCTGATGTCATGAAGGCCAGAAGGACCAGTGCCACAAATTCCAGTTCAGCCAATTTGTTGGGTAAAGTGTCTAACCTCATTTCTGATAAGTTAAACTGTTTAGGACTCTAGGAGATGGAGTTTGTTGAAGATATCTGGTCTCTTACTGATAATCTTGGTTCCAAAAGCCTACAGTCTGTAAGAGCAGACAGGAACACCAACAAAAAAGTCTCAATGAATGAACTGATTGGAGCTTTGGAAATGAATTAAGATGCAGCAATGAGACAATACTGTGAAGCAATTTTTTAAAATGCTTCAATGGACCACTACCCTTTCTAATCAGCAAGAAGTCTTAAGTGAGACAGTCTTCCAAAACATTCTGTACCCTCAAACAATGCAATTTCTGTTAAATTTAATACCACATTATATTATCACATTCACTGAACATGAAATTTCTAGACAATTAAGCTCACATCAACATATCATAATTTCCAAAGTATTGCCAAGTATCAAGTATGATAGTCAAATGCACAGTTAAAATGTTTGAACCTAATATTTTAAAAAAATTTACAAATAAGGTTACAACAACAAAATCTTTTTTGACAACCAATATCAAAATCAAATGTCACAAAATAATATATGGTCATTAGTTACTCCAAAAATTAAATATCAAACAAACTGGCAGGGTAATAGGGGTTTAGGATTTTCCCCCGGGAATTCCCTTCAGAAAATTTTCCCCAACAATTCCCCCCAGACTTTTCAAGTCAGAGAGATGTAAAAAATGGCAAGCTGTTTACCAGTAGCTAACTACATCAAAAATAAGTCGAAGAAGGGAAAACATGGAATGAAAGTTTAACAGAATAATGATGAAATCTATTCAAGTTAAAAAAATAAAAGTAAAAAGAATTAACAATGAAATTGACAAAAAAATCATGATTGTGATGCAGCCTTAAAGAATACACCCCAGTACTAGCACTGTATCTGTCTTCCTGGTTTGTGCACAACACCTGAATGAAACGTATGCAGATCATTAACTGAAAGAAAATTAATTTCATGGGAGTTGGAGCGTTTGAGCTGAAACTAATTGACTTCAAATTTCCAAATATTAGATGATGTCATAAGAAATCTTCACACACAGAAATCTTAAGTCCATTCAATTGAATCCCACCACCAACTTCTATAGCACCAGTTCGCAACGCAGTGGGCAAACACCCCTCAAGAAGATAAATGCCACACATGAGCAAATAAATCACAAAACCTTTGATGTACAAGACATGGCCTGACTACAATGGAGTCCATCCATTTCAATGTACTTTGACACCGGACATACTGGGTTATACGTGCCTCATTCCCATGCAAAATGCTTACCACCAGCAGAACAGTAGCATAGGAATTCCAACAGCAATCCTGCTACTCGTGCCTTTTCAACATACCGCCACTGAAGAAAATGCTGCAGTAGCTACTGTATATAGCAGAATAGCATTAATACAGACAGACAGAGGTTACCGGTCATGTCTAGACAGTTACGCCTCGGTTGCCACTAACAGCAGCTAATCCCTCCAGATGGAATTTATAAAGCACTCTGGTTCTAGTCCAAGAAGAATAATCATTCCTTCTAACAGTCTATAGGACCTTTGCTTGAAACCTGCTTCTAATACCAACAGCATCATAATACCTACTCTGTCCATAGAAACGGTTGCTCTAGCATAGTCCAGTTAAGCTCATGCGAGCAGGGATGGGAGGGGCATTGTCTTGCACACAGTGAAATCAGGATGAAGCAAGAATCCGAGCTATGAAGAAACACTGAAAAGGTCAAAAGGTCATGTTTTACAATCTCCTTGCAGCTGCTCGTGCTTACTTACCTATGCCACTTGGCTGAGAAGAACAGAGCCCAAATAAAAATGTTAAAATAGAAAAAAACAAAAATTGGAAAATCACACCTCAACCAAATTCCAATGCATTTTTAAAATATTTTTCTCATGAGCATCACTGAAGAAATTCACTACAAGTGAAATTAAAGCCCTAAATTAATTGTAATTATTCCCTCTGTATTCCCTCTGTATCTTATGGCATATATATATATATATATAATCATCTTTATTCGTGACAAGCACAGCATAAAAAGTAGTACACAACCAGTAGTACACAACCAAGGAAAACACAAATCAACTGAACAAAACTAAATAATAATAATAATAAAATAACAATAATAAAATAAACCTAATAATAAACAAATAAACTAAGCACAAACTTTACACAGTACAGCCTCTGACCTCAGACAAATCCTAGTAATGCACTGAGCAAAGTACAGTGGCTTCTTCTCATATCTATTAACAAAGGATGTTTGTCCTAAATAGCATATACTACCCAAACCCGTCAGGACTCTGATATACTCGATTATCTGCCTCACATGTTTTAAAAATTTTGCACACAACTACTGAATCAGTCTGTCAAGAGCATTAAGAATACTTTTGTTTGGAAATGTGGCTTCCATACCATACAATACAATAGGTAGACAGTTCTTTACTAGGTTAACGATATTAATTCTGATCTGCTGCGACTATACAATTTTTGTAATTGTATCTTGTTAAATGTCAAATATATCAGTATGATGATGAGAAAAAATATATACAAATTCTCCCAATATAGAAAAAAATTGTCAAGTCTTTCTAATTTTCTGTTTCTTGCCTTTCTGCGTTGACATTTCGGGGAATGAATAAACTCTGCTGTTTTGGATGGGCAAGAGTCAGTGTCTTGTAATCTTAATGCTCCAATTTGTTCATTAGAATCTGTTGCTGATAGATATATTGGCATACAACTTCAACAATGCATGCTTATCTTTCTAGCTCCCCCCCCCCCACCGACTGCGGACAACGTTCATTCCATATAGATTATGTGGGGGAGTTATGTTCCTGTCCACTACAACTCCAAACGAGTGCCAGTGAGTGCCACTGATGTCTTCTCAATGGATTATGAAAACGACAGAACAACAATGAATGGGGCTCAGAAAAACAGAAAAACCCTCAGTCAAGTCCCCGTTCAATTTGTCAACGCAGTATATTTCACAATGACTTAAATTATGGCAGCTATAAGGGCGGACATTGCAGTAACTGTGATCCGTCAAAGAGAACAAAAAAATCAGACAACACATGAAAATTAGTCAACAGGGAATTCCACTACAGCAAAGTAATTGATCACGATTGAAAAATTGAAAATTGTGAATTTTCAATCAACAACAAATTTGTAATACCTTTTTCCTAGAACATCACTAAGTGTTTCATGATACTTGGTGAACTATAATAATATATTAGATTGTTCTAAAAATAAATAAAATTATCAAGAGTAGTTTTCTTCCAAATTTTATGGTTTTTACCATGCCACTTTAGAAAAGCATCACAAGAACTTCGACATCTCAATAAACAAACAAAAGCTTACACAGGCAAACACCTTTGTATATTTGGGCGGCGCATTAAGCCAAATGGAGGGCTCGGGCACAGATGTAAATAGATGGATCGCCTTAGCCAGAGAAATCTTCCAATCGTTAAATCGTCTGGTCGGCCAAAGACATAACCAACCAAACAAAATTACGTGTCCTGGAATCCCTCGTCTTCATTTGCCTGTTATACAATTCAGAGACCTGGACGCTGAGGAAGGATTCTGAGAACCGACTACAGGTCTTCGAGATGGCCTGTCTGTGCAGAATTGCTGGAGTCACCCGCAGAGACAAAATCCGGAACACAGACACCAAGGACCGTCTAAACTGGAAGGAGGACTTATGTCACAGAATTCAAACACAGACGACTACAATACTTTGGACATGTGAACAGAATGGGAGACAAAAGGTATCCCAACATTACCATGAACGGTCGAGTACAGGGCACTCGCTCAAAAGGTAGACCAAAGAAAAGGTGGATTGACACCATAAAAGAGGACTGCAAAAACCTGGGACTCACAATGCAGGATGTGCACCGCCTATCTCAAGACAGAGCTGCAGGGAGACGTGAAATCAACAAGTTGCTACAGCGTGCTGCGGCATCACCATAGCGATTGATGATGATGATGATGATGATGATGATGATGATGATGATGACTTTAGAAAAGTTAGATCTGCAGGTCTGTTCACCTAGATTCAAATCAATATAGGATCAGTAATAATGCCTATTGGGTCTTTAGCAGTACTCAATAAAACATTCATGCTTGTGTCTGCTTATGTATAATATTGTATGTGTATATGTGTACCGGTATCTATGTCAGCAATTCAAATACATAATAGCAATTACCTACCACGAAATGATTTTGCATCTGAAGTCAGTTGACTTTTCAAGTTGAAGCTAAAATTGGCGACCACATCCTGCGTTTGAAACACCGCAAGGCTAACCAACTTCTCTTCCAGAGATTTTGTGCAGCAAGTCCCAGAAGTGGTCTCATTGCAGATTTCAAGGTTCTGACCTGAGAAAATGCAAAAAAAGTTGCTTTATCTATCAATAATAGACAATAACATCCTGATATTTGCTGATAATAAACGTATCAATTATTCATGTCATTTATTCATGTCATGTCATTCATGTCATTTATTGTAATTGATGTCAGACATGCCTATGTTGAGTTGAAATAAACCTCAGTTCAGTTCAGTATCTATTTTAATCACAATGAACTGTAATCAGTTTGCACCAGAATTGGAGTCTTTCATAAAAGCAGTGAAGGGGTCAACAGGCTTAAAACCTTGGCTTTGATTAGTGGGGGCTAAACACCACCCTAATCCTCCGGGGCAGATAGAACTTTTTTGCATCAGTTTCCTTATGAAAATTTTATCAACGAAGCTTCTTTAAATGTCACTGAATCTAGATAAGCATGAATGCTTCAAAACAGGCATTGACGTAAGGGATAAAACTTTAAATTTGCTATTAATAAAATTAAATGATATCATATATGCTCAGATGCAAATACTTCCATGCATAAGCTTCAAATTTTACATTTATTACAGAATTGCAGTGGCTAGAAAATAACATTTACGTTACTATTAAGGATTACCTGTTCCACTGAACCACAATGTGAAAATCAAAGCACACTTCAAGCCAGGGGCGTGCTGAGGGGGTGGGTCCGCGGGTCCGGACCCACCCAGCCTCGGGCAGGGGCACCCAAGCAAATCGTGCAAATCCGCAGAGAAATTTTTTTTCTTGGGGATGGGTAATCTTAGCCGGGTCCTGGTTGTGTAGATTGCATTAGACCCACCCAGTCAAAAAGCCCAGCACCGCCTCTGCTTCAAGTGCAAATTCTTACATGCTAACTACAAAAGTACCCTCTGATATTGATTTTCCCAAGCTTAATAGGCATAAAAGTTATAATACACCCTTGTCTTTGGTTATGCTATGCTTATGGTGCTATATAAATAGTCCAGTATACATACATACATATATACTATACACACATACACAAGTATCTGTGCAAGATTAAGAGCTCGAATATCCTCTGGCATGAAAATAGCCCAAAGGCGTAAAAAAATCAATAAATTTTCTTGCTCAAAGAAGAACTCAATGCCCCATCAGCATCTTGCAGTTGGTAGTCTTAACAGATTTGTCATGCATGTCACACGTCTTAATGCATTTAGTTAACCGTTGATAAGCAGAAGGCTAGGATATTGCAAGTTATGTTACAAAGAGAAGCAGTCCTTATAAAAATGCTTATATGCACCTTCTTGCTGGAATATGCATTCATTGAAAAGAAAACTACAAATTCAAATGCAACTTCTCTTTAAATCAACCAATGCAAATGTTTTTCCCAATTTGACAAATAAATTCAAATGAAAATAGCACTCTGGATTATTATTATTATTATTATTATTATTATTATTATTATTATTATTATTATTATTATTATTATTATTAATGCATGTTAAGTCATTCAGAAAGTGAAGAATCTTAAGTGCAGAGCAATTAAGGAGTGAATAACTTGCCAAAGGTTGCTACGCAGTTGCTAGGGTCAGAATAGAACCCGCTACCCTCCGGTTGCATGGCAAGAATCCTACCACTATGCCATCATGTCCCCAATGCAAATGCATGGAAAGATATGACTGCAGATTTCAATACTTATCTCTTACAAGCAGGGCTCAATTTGAACGGGGCCTGGAAGGTATAACCCCAACCAGGGGCGTCTTTACATGTAAAAATTCGGGCACAGTGCCCGGGGCCCCGCGCATCTTAGGGGCCCATCTTAGGGGCCCCCAAATGTAGGATTACCTTTTTGCTTGTCAAACTACTTTTTTTAAATGTAGGATTACCTTTTTTTGCTTGTCAACATTCAAAAACGTTAGAGATGACTTTTTTTTGCTTGTCAGCATTCAAAAACGTTGGAGATGAATTTTTTGCTTGTCAACATTGATCTTCACGTCTAGGGCCCCGCAGGCCGCCAGGTGCCCGGGCCCCAGCACTGGTTAAAGACGCCCCTGACTCCAACCTCCACTAGTTGATACCGATTCCTTAAGGGGTAGTAAAAAAATGTGGAGTTGAATAAATCTGACCCTCAGAGCTTTAGGAAAAAATCTACTACTGTTTATAAGGTAGCTTTAAAATAAATTTAAAGTGTGGCAGCAAATCTGAAACCATAATTATTATAGTATAGTACCAGTAAACTGATCAGTTATATCTTTTACTAACAGTTAATGTTTCTGACCATGTCTGGTGAAATGTCTGGATTGTCTGCAAACCTTTTATAAATATTCCACTCTAGAATGACTCATTATTGCAAATCTTATTCCAAACTGGTAAATCATCCAACAAGTGACACACAAGCATTTTGGCAGAAGGACCATGATTCTACCTCAGGGTGACCATCAGCTGAGGTCAAGTGCATCACTAAAATGACGCTATAGAAGTTAGTTGATTGGTTTGTTGATTAGTTAGTTAGTTAGCTAGCTAGAGAGTTAGGTAGCATCAGATGGAGTATTTAATGTTCAAATTCTATTTTTACACACGGAATTCTAAATTTGCATTAGTTGCTACTTGCTAGAGAGATTACCCCAAAATTTCTGGATTAACTACCGGTGGATTACAGCCGTTGATCCCATTAATTTCCACTGTTGTTTACATCATTTTATCACGGTTGCTACAAGAAGAATGTAAATAATTACTCAGGTTGAAATTTTACAGATTTAATAGATTACCCATTAATCCTAATCTTGGAACTGACTGTTATTGTATAAACTGTAAGATAGTCATACTCTACAATGCTGAGGAATGCAGAAAATCAAATATGAAGAATTTGTAGAATAACAGGCTAAACTATCGTGATATAACACACTCAGAAACTAGACAACCAACATAATGGGCGGTTGAAAGATATTCTTATAATCCATCATAGGAAGAAGCAAGACATAAAGATCAATTACCAGAAAGATCACTATATCATCACTTGTGGTCTGCAATGCTTCTAAATCCAGGAGTCTGGGCCAACAAATGATGCTGAAAATCGGCACTATGGCTCAGAATCTGAAGGTCAGAGTTGGAGGTGCAGAATTTGACCATCATTCATCATTACTCTACAATCCAGGCTTCAAGTCTTGCCCCAACATCCCCAAAAATCTGTTACTGATACCTCTCTGTCAATGGAATACCAGAAGTGTCACCAACAAGGGTCAGTGAATGCTTCAAATCATATCAATTTCTAATGGCTCAGCGGGACAAGTCTAGGCATGTTCACCACCTCCCCTGCCCCTCCCCCACAATCCCGCTCCAATCAGAGCAAGCTCACACATAGAGACGTCCACCACACTGGTATCAAAGACAGATGCATGCCAAAGAAGTTTACACTACTCGTGTGACCGATGTTACCCGCAAGGCTGCCGGTACCCAATTCCAACTGCTTCAGCTAACCAAAGTTTTGTTAGTACATCAACCCCTCCCCCGCAATGTCTGCAGCGTTTGTCTGGCGAGGGTTAGGGTGGGGAGCACATAGCAAGGGATAAAATAATTTCTATATTTACAACAAAATCTATCACAGGATATTCAACTAAATTTCATGAAGGGCCACATTTTTAATGGCTGATGCCCGAGGGCCAGGGCAAAACTTTTTTAGTTAAAAAATATAGTTCATATGTAATTAAAAACAGTTAAGCTGAAAACAAGACATTTAAATATATTTAGTAGGCCTACATGTATGTGTTAGAGAAAAGTAACTGATTGTGTCAATATCTTTGTGGGCCATTTCATAGACCCTTATGGGCCGAATCCTGCCCGCGGGCCGCTAGTTGAACACTTCTGGTCTACCATGTTGCATCCCTGGTGAAGAGACTGCAGAAATCTGAATGCCTCTTGGTAGTGAGAGTGAGAACATGTGGTCCTGTTGCTTTTTAACGTCACGGACCATTAATACCTTGACTGGGAAACTGCCAGCTAGGACAGCTATGAGCTTATATGCGCAGCTGTTTTAACTGTTGGTAATTGTGTTAACAGAATTTTTACAGTAATTAACAGGCGGCCTTCTCTCTATAAATTCATTTTGCTGACAGGATTATAGGGTTTGGCACAACTTATTGGCAGAAATAAAAACAAAACGTTCAATTTATATATATGTATGTGTGTATAAATATACATATATACATAAACACATACAAGTGTATACATGTATGTGTATATGTATAATATATATATATATACATATTTGTATACACATATGTGTGTATATATACAGTGCATATAATATATATATACATATTATATATATATATATATATATATATTTATTTATTTCAAGGCACAAGCACACATGGGAGGATGTTAAAATGGACACTAACTTTGCTTTGTATCATCATATTTTCACCAAATAATTGATTAAGCAGCTAATCATTTCCCTCAAAGCTGGTCATTAATTAAGTTGGGTCATTAAGCCAGCAGACTGTTTGCTCAGTCAAGACTCCAGACCCTGTTGCATCAAATCTTCATATCTGTCTGCGGACTAATCACAGATGAATGTCTGTTCTTCTTCCCTCTAGTGTATGACAAACAGGGTTTACATGGGCTGTTTGACCTATCACAAGGTTAGGTCCAATGAGAACCTCTTTTACCTGTTAGTTATTAGTCATTCTTAATTTATCATGTACAACTGGTGTTCTATTCTCACTCACTGTTACTATCAGACCCATAGACAAACTAACTACAAGACAACCAAATGCAATAGAGATGAATTATATTTGATTATAATTCAATTTATTAGACTATATATATATATACATACATATATATATATATATATATATATATATATATATATATATAAATACATACATACATACATACATACATACATGCATGCATGCATGCATGCATACATAAATAGATAGATAGATAGATAGATAGATAGATAGATAGATAGATAGATAGATAGATAGATAGATAGATAGACAGACAGACAGACAGACAGACAGACAGATAGATAGATAAAATAAACTTCTATGGCCCTTTGTCACACCAAAGTGCTGCTGCAGTCAAATAATTCAATCGAACATATATATTTCTAGCTGTAATAGGAAAACAGCAAGGGATAAAGACGTGTCACATAAATTCGGTGGAAGAGAGTTCCACACGTTTGGTCCAGCGATCTTGAAAGACCGATCTCCCATTTTGTCTCATATAGTCTCCCATATAGTCACAAACCACAAGCCACAATACTGTAATACATAATGTAAATGTTCAATTTATGTGGCACTTGTGTCCAATCCGATTTAGTTGTAAATTGCATTCAAGTATAGGGCCTATATGAAAAGGCAGTTAACTTTTCTGACTCATCATTACTCCTCTAAATAGTTTTATAGAATAATAATGCTTCAGAAGATGTGCAGTGGAGTAGTGATGGGATTCTTGTCATGAAAATCAGAGGGCAGCTGGTTCAAATCTTGACAACAGACATTGCGTAGTAGTGACCTTGGGTGCGTTACTCCCCACTATTTGCGTGTGAAGAAGGCAACAGGAACACCAGTGTAACACCCCACAGGTCCACACTCATCTCATCAACAGGTTGCAAAAATCCAATTAGACCTGCCTTGGATCATCATCATCACCACCACCACCACCGCCACCACCATAATCATCATCATTATCATCACCACCACCACCACAACTAACACCACCACCATCATCGCCGTCATCGTCGTCATGAACTGAACTGAACTGAAACATCATTTATTTTTCAACGTAAAGCAGACATTTCCATTAATACAGTCAATGAAAACACGTTCATGATGAAGAACATAATGGAGGAAAGAAAACAAAATATCTCAAGACTGACTGTTGTCTTACCTAAAAAGTTAACAACAAAAAACTAGCACAGTCAAGAGCTGGAGAAAAAAATACGTTGTAAAAAAGGCTGACTGAAGGGATCATAGGTCCCGTAATTAGTCAACCAGAGTGATAATAGTAAAATGACAAGGTTTAACATTGATAATGAAAATAAGACAGTGAAAATTAGGCTGGGATCAAGAGTTGTAATGAATAACTAATGCAGGAAAGTGACTTATAATAGCACTGGTTTAGTAAAACTGAGTGACAAACAAGTGAACCCATCAAAGTTTCCTAAAAAACTCAACTAAAACCTATTAGTGCTATTACAAGAGATTTTTAAAGGAATTTTTAAAAGGAGAAATGCCACTTAATTTCAGTCACCAAACAACTTCATAAATTTCAATCAATTAGACTCAAAGTTGTCTCAACTTATTGCTATGATATTTATATATATATATATATATAATCAATTATATTGTCTATATATATATATATATATATATATATATATATATATATATTCATAAATAAATAGTATTCTGTTCAAGGCATTCAAATTCCAATACAGCAAAAACATTCTTGAAAATTATGACTAACTGGTAAGATAGTTACTATAGGGACAAGCAGAGCATACCATAAGCTGCTTCTTGATTTATGTCACATAGAATAACAAACAGGGCACCCAAAGTGATTAGTAAATTACTTAACCTCACTTTTGAGAGTGATGTATAGTAAGTTGATAGGTTTCTGTACTTTAGCAATACATAACTGAGCATACATACATAACTTACAGCTCTTCCTGCCAGTTATAATATTGGGAATAAAGAGTATGAAATTTCATCCTGATGTATATACAGGCCAGCTAGAGAGCATTACAGTTCCTGACTAATCTTTGATCTTATGCACCAGGCTGGTTTCATATTTGTGAGGTCTAATTTGCAAATTTGTTCCATTAAATTTTAACTAAATTAGACAAACTATTAGGCAATGAGTTCGTCTGCCGCCATAAACAATTACGTAAATGTGCTAAGGGGTGGGAAGCTAGCAGAGTGGTAACAACGTTGGACGATGGTGCAGAAGGTCGCGGGTTCGAGGCCCGCAGGAGCCCTAAGGCCGACTCAACCTTCTTTCACTAGATGGTGATGGCAACTAAGTAGCAGATTAATTCAGGTTAATTCACAGAGTAAACAGGCGCGTTGCATGAGAACACTGGCCCCGTATCGTAACTTGCACCAGTCACCTGGCTGAGGAAACAGAGATCAGTGCCGTCATATGAGCCTTGAGGTTAGCCTTGAGAGCTCGAGAAGGACTTTACTACTTGTACTATATAAATACCTAAGACCTAAATATGTGATGAGGTACAAATAGGCAGCAAGACGAAATCTTAATGATACATCCTGAAACCTCATAAAATTAAAATAAATTGGTTCAGACAATTTGCCTCAACTTTATTTATAACCAGTGGTTGACTTTTAAAAATGTGGTGGGGTCAAAATGACCCCACAATAAATTTTTAAACCTCCTGTTGGGGGTTGGATATAGGTACCAGTAAATCCAAAGATGTCGATCTCAATCAGTGGGTATTAAACTTCTCAACCACCCAGCAAATCAAACTCTGCTTCTAATGAAAAATTTGTGAAACCCTGGTTCTAAGAGAGAGATATCCCAAGCTATTTAATTTAACTTAATTTGTAACACTAGACACTAGACTTATAGTATATTAATGGCAGCACAGCAACTTGTCTGCAAGTTAGATCTATAGGCTCAAAACCTTATCATAGCTTATCCATCATAGACTGACATCCACTTGTCCGGCCTGGTATCCTGGATTTGGATTTGCTTCTTGCACCATTGACCAGTAACGGCTTCACATGGGGGACATGTGGCAGGGAGCCCATGCCCCCTATCGAATGCCTGCTCCCCCGGTTTGGACCCTATACTTACTACTACATACCTATCAACAAATGGTTGGCCCCATGCTTAGAAGTTGCCACCCCAGCACCCTCCCCCCACTTGCCAAATCCTGGAGCCGCCACTGCCATCAACTGATATTTCTGTAGGGGGCCTACATTAAAAAGTGGTTAGATTCAGAGGTAGATCCAGAAATTCCATGTCAAGACAATTCATGCTCAATCCGCCTTGCCTAAATCCACTTACAAATGGGTTGACACATGTTGTTAAATTATTGATGGAAACACATTCGCTTATCTATTCAGGGCTTCATAAAATAACCTGTTGAGTTTTTGCCAAAATGAGAAATTAGAAAACAAAATTTTTTGTGATGGTAAGGCAGAGCAAATGCTTCCTCATTCCCCCTGTTGATCCACCCCTGATTAGATTAGACTAATTGAGCCGGTCATAGGTATAAACTTCTACTAGGTTTATAGGCTCGAGTCCTCCACATTTGAGAGGTTGCCATGCATGGGGAAGAAGGAAGGCATAGGCGTTGGGCCCCACTTTTCATTCAAGTTTGCGCCAATGGAGTCGGTTCTCGATTTTTGGGTGATATTTAATATTTTAATAGCTCCAATTTAAAGGACACAAGCATAGATACGGCTCCACATGGGAGGCCCGGGTGCCTCATGCCCCCACCTGAATCCAGTGCCGTTTTAAGAAGTTTGGGACTCTAGGCATTTTTTTAAAAAGTAGCACCAAAAAGCGGTGATGACCTTTTTTGCTCGTCACGCTTTTTGAGCATCAGAAAATCAAAAATCAAGCAACAAAGAAACAATTTTTTCACCACCCGCCGGAGCCCCTCATATATCGCGGGGCCAAGGCACGTGCCTTACCGTGCCTATGCCTTAAAACGGCCATGCCTGCCCCCCCCCCACTGGCCCCATACTTTAATGCACTAATTTTAAGCAGCTGGACTACCGGTAGTCCACGCACTGAGTCCAGGTTTGTGAAAAACCACTGCACAAGGACAAGAACTCACCGGTGATCTTGCTCGTCGGAATCCCCGGGTCCTCTTCGAAGGAGTATCCGACGAAAGCGCCGGACACGGATCGACATTCCTCGGACGACGACGTCGACCGCTGGCGGCGAAGGACCGGCGCTCCTTCGGATCCGTCTTCCGATCCTCGCCGGGCGTCCGGAGGAGCTGCTCCTGCCGTCTGGATACAGCTGACTAGAAGAAGGAGGAGCGGGAAGAGGAGGATGCGAATGAGTGGCAGGGACATCCGTGGGAGGACGGGGAGGATGGTGGGCATCTTCGTCGTAGGCCTCCTAAGCATCGCCAACGTCGGGCTTCGATGGACCGCACGATCAGACCGAAGTAGACAACAACAACAATAACAACAACAGCAGCAGCAGTAGCAGAGAACTTGCTGTCCGAGCCAACGCCGGAACTAGTGAGACCTGCGATCTATCGGAGACTGGCGCTGAAAATTCCATACATACTTCGAATTTCCAAGCGCTTTTCGATTGATTTACATACAACATTGACAGACACCACCTCTCGTCCTTATCTTTTGCGTCTCTCGCCTGCGCGCCTCTATATTAAATAAGACTCCCTAGTATGTAACTGTGTCACGACGCTGATTGGCTGATGAAATCTGCGGCCCGTCGGCTCTACTCCGAATCCGAAGCCGATTGGCTGAGGAAATGTTGGCCGTCGACCTAATTCTCGAGGGTGAAAATGATTGGCTGTAACTCCCGTCATATATCTTCCGTCTTGATTGTAGAACTGTACAAGAGTGTAGACCAGGGGTGTCAAGACTTTTTGGGCGGCGGGACAAATGACATGTCTTCCTTGTCCTCGCGGGCCAAATGCATAAATAAATGCTTGTCAATATTATATTCCAAAATCTGAGCTATCTAAAAATCTGAAGTAAAATGACGAAAACATTAAATGGCCATATACTCATTACATTATTTACATTGGTTTGATTACAACCTATTGTTGTAACTATACATGACAAACCGTATTCTAGTCATGCCTAACAGAAGCAGTTACATTTCAAACTCTGTTAATGGGGAAGAACTGAAGATCAACTTGAAAACATATAAAGTTAGATGATGGCCGATGTAGATGGGGAAGCTGATGAGACGTGACATTGCTTATTTTTCACTAGTTTAGCAATGTCTGGTCTTAAACCTGCAGCCAAAGCTACTCTCAAATTTACCCAGGGTTTTGCTAACTAACGCAAGTATGCTAGGTGTGTATATGGCTGCATATATTGAATATAAGTAGGCCTACACGTATATATTTTGACCATTTGACGAAGAATAGATTTTTAAAAAGACTGTATCGTGTGGTTTGAAATGGCTAGAGATACCAGATCAGTTGGCAAGGATTTAAGGACACACAAAACACATTGTCTTGACGGAGTTTTTTTAGGACGTTAAAGATGCAAAATAGCTCAAAATAACTAATGATGACATGTTTTATCAATCAATATCAATCAATTACAAAGTCCTTTCAATCTAGAGTAATGTCTCAAAGCAGTAATCACTATTTTAAATGAAATTTAAGGACATTTTGTGTCCTTATTAAGGACAAACGCCCTTAAGGACGGGGCCGCGGAATTTAAGGACTATCCTTATCATTTAAGGACATCTGGTAACCATAGAAATGGCTCGCCCTTTTGTGACATTTCAAATTTCCTAGAATAAAATTGCGACAGAATATATTGACAATTCTAGAACGATTTGACACAATGAAGATGGAAGCAAACGAAAATGTAGTTTTAATTCGTTTCATCATTCCTCTGAATTTTTGCATAGGCCTATAGCCAGCTTTAACAATAGTCCTTCCATCGGCTCACCATTTTGTGGCATTTCGAACGCTCTAGAATAAAATTGAGATGGAATATACGGTATTGACAATCCTGGAATGATTTGACGCATTAAAGATGGGGACACAAGAAAATGTGGTTTTAACTCGTTTCAAACTCCTCTGAATTTTTGCATATCTATAGCTTGCTGTAACAATAGTTCTTCCATAGGCTCACCATTTTGTGGCATTTCGAACGCTCTAGAATAAAATTGAGATGAAATATATCGATAATCCCGGAATGATTTGACGCATTAAAGATGGGGACACAAGAAAATGTGGTTTTAACTCGTTTCAAACTCCTCTGAATTTTTGCATATCTACTGTATAGTCTACTGTAGCAATAGTCCTTCCAAAGACTAATGACAAACAGGGAATCGATTTCATAATATTTTTGTTGTTTATGCAACTGTAGTAATCTCCCGCTGTTGATGTAGCGCGTCTATTTATGGTTCAGTCAACATCACCAACGAAACTCAAAACCAAATAAAGATTTACTCTGAGACATCCTTTCTACTACAACGAATATCCGTGACACTCCAAGGATTTAGCGCAGTCGCCTTACACGGAACTTTCGCATAATAATAATAATAATAATAATAATAATAATAATAATAATAATAATATTAATTATTAATAATAATAATAATAATAATAATATTAATACTGTATTACAGTAACAATATTAATAACAATATTATTTTATTATTATTATTATTATTATTATTATTATTATTATTATTATTATTAAATTCTTCGAGGGTGATTAATATTAAATTCTTATAATAATGTAATAATAATAATAATAACAATAACATTATTATTATTATTATTATTATTATTATTATTATTATTATATTACATCAATGATCAATCAGATTATTAGTATCAAAATCAAGACCAAAGATCATTAATATTGCAATTCAATATCTGAAGAATAGCCAGTGGCGGTTCCAGGAATTCTAGGTGGAGAGGGATGAAAAAAATTTGTTGGAAGTTGGTGTGGGGATGCAAAGTGAAGAAGAAACACAAGAAAAAAGGTAACTGTTAGTAGTGTTTTGCTCACTAAATGTTAAGAAACCTTGCCAAATAAATGCCGACAAGCTAGAAAAAGAAGGCCATTTGCAGTATTTTTCACTAAATTTCTTTAAAAACTCACCGGAAAATAGGTTGACAAGCAAAAAATCATCCGGAACCCTGGTGGGGGGATGCATCCCCAGTCATCAACATGGTGGAACTGCCACTGGCGAATAGCTATAAATAGACAAATGCAAATATGTTTCATATTTCGATATAAGATCATACACTGTAGTTTAATACAGTATATTAAAAATTGGTATGAAAGAATTGGGATACTGAAAGGGAGAAGCAGGAGAAGAGAAACAATCTCTGTCCAAAGCCTGCTTTCCCTCTGAATCATTAAAAATTTAAAATACAAAATACTATAGGGGCCTAATATTATAATAAAGTCCCTGTTTGACGATTAGTAAGATCATAGATGCCGTCATTATTGTAAGCATGCCTATTTGAATGACGTTCGTACGAACGTGCAATGTAGCAGCCATTATCTCGCCGTGCGATAGGGCCTATATTTAATCGTTTTAAACCCTTATCACTTTGTAACTAGGACGTTGCAACTTGCACGCGTGATGCGTTGTTGTTAGAGTAGAGAGGCGTTTGCACAGATCTTTGAAAATTCGCTCGTTCGTTGGAACCAGTTGCAGCCGGGCTCAATTCCCCACCCCAAAAATTTACAAATCCCCCTCAAATTACAAATTCCCCTGCTAATTTTCTCCCTTGTAGACTTAGTATTATATTCAGATGTTTATGCTTTGTGAGGCATAGCTATCATGTACCATTGATTACGTCACGGTCAGTGTTATTTTGAATCCAGTAGCGTCATTTTACACTTTTCTAGGGGGCGAGATAATTTGTTGGCAAATTTTGGCTTTTTTGCAAATTTTAGGTTTTTTGCAAATTTTTGCAAAATTTTGCCAAATTTGGGGCAATTTTTGGGCCGATTTTGGCAAATTTGCATTGTTTTGATATTTTGGGGCAAATTTTTCAGGAAATTTTTGCGATTTTTGCACATTAATACATTACAAATTATTATTTTTCCATTTCCTTGGGGCCACGGCCCCCTACCCCCAAATGACGCTCCTGTTTGAATCCATATCAGTCTCAGTTCAGTTCAGATTAGTAGCATCATTTAGCTTATTAATAGTTTATATAACCAAAACCCAAAATGCCCCCCACTTTTTTTCCGGGCGCACACTGCGCCCGCCTTAAATAGAGATAGAAGCCCCTGGTTGGAACCGGTTCGTAATGGCTTTTTAACGACAGGTCCTATATGCCTATACTCATTGGCGTTCTCATTAACTTAACCATAATTTCTGTGGCTTACTCTTTATCGTGTAGCGTAACGACTAAGAAGTCAAATATTTATGACAACCGGTCTTTTATTTATTTTCTCGGAGTGGGGGCGTTAGAACAGCTAAATAGGCCGCCTACCAATATTTTCTTTACCTCAACAGAACACTGCATAGGCCTATAGACGCGACCGAATGCAGCTCGCTCAGAGATGGCCATGGGTTGGGTTAACCCATTGGATAAGTTGGATTGGATTGGGTTGGGTCAGACTTTATCATATTTATGGTGGGTTGGGTCAGAAATAAGTCATATGGTTTAAGAAATTGCAATGTATTGGGGTGGGTTGGGTCAAGAAGTAACCTTGTTGCCGGCATGGATTGGGTTTGGTTGGAGATTACAGTAGATGGGCTGGGTTCTAAAACTCATGAAATCAGCTTAAACATTTTTTTATCTATAATAATAATAATAATAATAATAATAATAATAATAATAATAATAATAATAATAATAATAATAATTTAATACGATTAATAAAATAATAATAATAATAATAATAATATAATATATTCGTGAAGCATACATCAAATAGTATACAAACAAGGAATATCTGTACAAAGGAGTAGCGAGGGTATCCGGCAAAAAATAATCATCACAAGTGCGTTCTCTCATCTGTGGCGACCATGTGCCAACCATTATTATTATTATTATTATTATTTATTATTATTATTATTATTATTATTATTATTATTATTATTATTAATATTATTATTATTATTATTTTTAACTGTATATTAGTTAATTAATTAATAAAGTTTTAATTCATGTAAAACGGACAGAGCACGCTAAGCTGAGACGCTAAGGCTTCGGTAAAATTATTAGAATCGCGTTGCCCAAAGACCGAGAGATAAGTTGTATAAACCGGCAACGACTTATGGTTCCCGAGCCTTCGGTCTTTAGCTCGTTTGGCCGCTGAAAGACCGTCGCCTGTTTGACAGAGGCTGCGCGGAGACGGCGACTGGCTGGCTGCTGACGAAGGGAACAGGCGGTTGGAGCGATGGAAAGACGGAGAGAGAACGCCGGTCGGCTGCCTGCGTACGCCTGAACACTGGCGCCCGGACTGGGGTGGTTTGGGCCCATTAACTCGCTTACCACCGATAACGACGACACTGCCTCCTGGGTCCTGCTCTGACGGCATCTAAGCGGACGTGGCCCTACAGCGTAGCCTAAAAGAGCGGCGGCCGGGAACAAGTCAAATATGCGCGTCGCCGGCGGCGATGTCCCTTTACGACGCTATTTTAAGCTCATAGATAGGGACATTTGGGGGCGAGCGCCCTTAGTTCTAAAAATCGAAAATCTCCGAAATATGGGAATTTATATAGCACGCGTCAATAGGCGGACGCAGGCGGCTGTGTATCAATTCGCTTTCGCGCCCCAACTGAACACTGCCGCGCCGCTTAGCCGTAGAATAAGCCCCTGATCACCGCTAAGGAAAACGCTATTAGACAGGTCCCGACCATCGACGCAACTCGCTTACAGACTACAGTTTAAAAATCCGCCTGTGTCCGTCAAAAAGTTTCAAAACTCTAAAATTGTCCACTAACATCACATGTATTTTCGCAGTGTGGTCGCTTATACTGTGAAGCGATAGAGTAAAGAAAGCACAGCGATTGAAAGCGAGTATTTGGAGCCCGTTTAAAGTGCTAAAGCTTATCGTTTCATACTGACGTATCAAAGGCTATTGATTGCAGTTCCTGTGCGCTAGTTATTGTGGCTGCCGGACTGCGTCTAGCTACCGCGTCTTTGTCCGTGTTACCAGTGTTGCCATTGTTGTCATTGTTGGTGGGTTTATTAATAAATAAATAAAAATAAACCAATAAACAAGTTGTGCCCGTGTCTTTGAAAGTCGCTGTGACGCCGGATTGAACCTCGTTTGAGGTCACGTTGTGCCCAGGAGGTCAATTCTGAGCCAAGGGAGATGGGCTGGCGTTCTTGAAAATCGACGGCCAAGAAAAGAGTGGACCGCCGTCCATTCAGGCACGGTTAACCTCAGGTTTGGTGAAAGCGTTTCTAACGCCGCCTGTCTATAAGAGAGCGGAAAACGGCTAAATGAAGAGACGTATCAGAGACTATAATACCTATATTCGCCGAGACAAGCGGTGGCCAGCGATAAGCATCAAATCTCGGACGTAGCCGGAACGGAAACAAGGAGGAAAACGAGATATCTGAGGAGCGGCCATCCTCAGTGCGCTGCCCGCCCGGCAGCCGCGGACACCTCCTCTGATGTCGGAGAGCCGGAAAAAACTAATCAGGCAGAGTCGGCGGCTGATGGCGATCGGGAGACCGAGCGGGCGTTGGGGGGCGCCCGACCGCCGGCCGCGCTACGAGACCGCGAGCCGCCGGGGTCGCCACACCTCAACCGGCGTCCCTCAAATCTCTACGGCGCCTTTCCCTTTACTAATGACGAGCGAAAAAAGATTGCCGAACTTGTTTTTCTTATTTATTGTTTATTTAACTGACCCCAAATTGTTTCCTTTTTTGCTTGTCAGCATCTGAAAGGAAAAATTTGAGAAGGAAAGACATAGGATGACCTTTTTTTCTTGTCAAGAATTTTGAAAAGTTCGTTGTGGTCAAAAGTCTCAACCAACTCCAACCCCCTTCCGAAAATCCTGGCTACGCCACTGTATCCGTCGGCACGGAGTGATAGTTGAAAGTGTCCGTCTAATGTGTCGAGTTTCGCTGTGTTTCGATGCAATAGCAACGATCGGCAGTGAAGCTGACGGTAGATGTCGCTTTACGAATAAAAGACTCTTTGAAACTATTTGGCTACAAAGTCGCAGGCATCTCTAATTCCTAAGAATGCGCGGAATGAGCCGTCTTTCTATATTACTGTAACAGACACAGGAAAGGCTGGAGACAAAGTTGACTCGGTAGCGCCTTTGCACTCAGGACACGAGTGGTGAACAAATTGCATCATCTCAAGATCCCGTCAACCAGTAATAGGTCTGTCCTTAATTTTTTATACATTCTTCTAGACAGGAGCTAAGAAGAGTCTGTAAAAAGCCGAATATTTAATAGACCTAGGGTCTATAATTAGTTGTTTAACAACGATGTACACGTGATCAACCTAAATCGTTATACAACTGGTTTACAAAATTGGTATATAAATGATCGGTCATGGGATTATTATTAATATCGAGCGACGCCGGTGGTGGCCATGTGAGTGTCCAGTGATCTAAGCCAGGTTGACGGCTCATCTAAGACAAAGCTGAAACTCTACCGATCGAATCACTGAGACACACTTTCTGAAAGGTTGAAACATGCTATTTAAAAACTTGCATGCTATCCAGGGGCGGTTCCACGTTGGAGATGACTGGGGATGCATCCCCACCGAGATTTTTTGTCTGTCAGAGTTTTCAGGTTTTCAGGGTTTACGGGTCCGAACCGCTATCCTTGTGTGCAAAACAGAGCTGATGACCTTTTTTCCCTTGTCAGCCTTTTTCGGCAAGGCTTATTTCATTTTTTCCTTGCCAAAAAGCACTGTTAATGACCTTTTTTGCTTGTCAACCTCTTTCGGGATTTCATTGCATCCCCGCCAACTTCCTAGAAATTCACTGCATCCCCCACCAATAATTCTTGGAACCGCCACGGATGCTATCTTAAAAGATCACATGCTATAACATTAAAAGAACAATCGCATCTGTTTGTTCAACGTTCATTTGCAAAACTATCACCGCCAGCAAACAGTAGTCTAATCTCATTTCGGTACGGCTCGCAAAAGCTTTTAGCAGACATTATTTCTCAAAAGTCTTGTGCAGGTCCCACGACCGATCCAAGCCGGAATAGGGGGCTGGGGCACCATGTGCCCCCATGGCTACGCCAACGCAAACCAAAGACGCCTTCCATTTGGCGTCTTCGTGTTTGCTTATTCATTACGATAGCAATACTCTGGTGGTCGTACAATAGCTTTCCAAGAGTATAACGGAGGGAGGGACGTAAGGAAACTTCGACTGGAGCCCATAGACCAGGGGCGTAGCGACGGGGGGGTATATCGGTATGTATACCCCCAAATCAGTCTACCTTAAAGTTTTTTTAATGTGATTTACATGTGGTTATATGCGGTTTATATGGTTTATGTGGTTTATAGTTAAGATTTGTACCCACCCAAAATATTTATACCCTCCCAAATCAAATTCCTGGCTACGCCCCTGCCATAGACGAAAATTTCTATTAGGCCTCTTGGCTCGAGCCCCCAGCTTTTTGAAAGGTTGCTATAGAAAAGGGGAAATATAGGGATTGGGCCCCCACTTTTTCATCCAAGTTTACGCCAATGCTGGAGCCGGCTTGGAACCAGCGGACCGGATCATACAAGACCATTGACACCGGTGTGTTAGCGCAGCCAAGGGGGTTGTACACGGGGGCGGACGGGCCTCTATTCTGACTGGGATCGGTCATGAGATTTCCTCCAAAACAGTTGAGAAATTATGGGGGATGTAGCATGATCGAAGAGAATAGGTCTACGTAAATGTCAAAGAACTCTAAAAACCTAGTGGCGTAGCCAAGGGGGGTTGGGGGTTAAACCCTCCTTGACTGCCGAAAACAAAATATTTTTAATGAGTTTCTATGCATTTTTAATTTTTTGACGCGACTTTGGGGGTCAAAACCTCTTTTGGCTATAAAATGTAACGGTGTTTAAGAGGCGAGGACCTTCTTTTGCTTGTCAGGAAAAATAGTGTTGATAACCTTTTTTCTTGTCAGGAAAAACCTAGAGGTGATAACGTTTTTTTCTTTTTGCTTGTCAAGACTTTTCCAAAGTTGGTCACGGTCAAAACCAAAATCCAACCCCCTCTTCCGGAAATCCTGGCTACGCCACTGCTAGAACCCCTTGACTAGAAATTTTGCTCGTTGGCGAGTTTTTTTAAACCAGAAAATGTCGACGTGTTCCCCATATTCCGGAGCCCAGGTTACGCTACTGTCTGTTACCACAAGGTGTCTCTTAGTCCATGATTTGGCCCAATCTGACTACTCTATATCCCTTACTCTCACTATGCGTATTTGACTAGAAGCGATTAACAGTGCTATATGCCTGTACAGTTTTTGTAAAACTGCAGATCAGAAGTTCTCAGGAGATGATTTCCAGCATCGTGTAAGAATTAATGGATAGGGACCTATTATGAGGACTATTTGATGAAGCGCGTGACAGACTGATATGTATTTGGTTCCGGTGTATAGCAATGCGGCCAATGTCGCGACGTCGGCGGCGGCGGCGGCGGCGGCGGCGGCGGCGGCAGTGGGCTTATCAGCGCTGAATTATTGACATCGAGTTAATAATAATTACTAAAGAACTTCATCAGGATGTTGACATCTGCAGTGCAGTCATCTCCTATGTCACATGAAAATGCGTGGTTTTTATCATCAGTGACTGAGTAAGCGAACCAGCGCCCCGAGATGCTGCAACACAGTGTTTAATCTAGACTCCTGGACTCCGGGGGGAGAACTGACAAAGCCGGGGGAAACTGACAAAGCCGGGGAAATTCTGCTAGAGGGCTGCTGTTAGTTGATGCAGTATTCCAAAATTTCCGGAGGAGAATTTGAAATTTTCGGGGGTGGGGGAAGGGCAATTCCCCCGGAAACGCCTAGATTAAACCCTGCTTCAACACACTCGATCATTCGATACAAGCACCGGTGCACCCAAATATAATCGATGAACTGATTGCCGCTTGACTGATAAATGTTTAGGGGCGCATTTTTTCTGGACACAGTGTACAGTATAACATTCTGCCTGTCAGCAGCAGGGGCGTCTACACCATATAAGCCTTGGAGCAAATGCTCCAACGAAAAAAAGGGGGGAAGGAATTTTTTGATTTATGGGGGGAAAGGGAAATTTTTTTGAAAGAACTTTCGAGGGAAAATTATGCCGTTGTGGTTCATAATCTGCCGATTACAAATTACCATCTCTATGACGTTGAAGTTGATGTATGATAAGATATGACGTCGTCATAGACTCATAGTCATCATATGACGTCATCGTCATTTACAGTAAACAGCGTGTGTAGCATACAGTAGCAATGCCAATTTTACAATAATAAATCTGTGCGAGTAAATAACATTATGCCTAGAGACTTCGAGAAATGAAGTTTTTTACACCAGCAAATCTGTTGTCATCGCCCGAGGTTACCGCAACTGACATTCAGCATCTATGCAAGTTCTATCATGTGGATTCCAGTGCAGTAGCAGCCGAATTAAATGCCTTTGCACCTGTTTACAAGTCGTTGTCACATCTCATTGATGTATCTGATGTTTCCACGGCATGTGACAGGAATGTTAAAGCAGCAGATGGTTTAGCGACAGCGCCAGCGCCAGAGGTGAGTGTTGGCGAATCTGAAACGAGAATGACGGAGCAGTGCACCAAACGATGGGAAGACCACACATTCTTGAAACCTTTAAGAGCGTTGCTGGAGTTATCATCGTTCACAGAACTGCAATACTTGGTGAAGATTCTGGCCACAGTTGCTGTTACAAGCTGCAGTGCAGAACGCATCATGAGCAGAGTAAAGATCATTAAAATCGACTGCGCAGCACAATGTCTGATGATTGGTTCTCAGCGTTGACAATCCTTGCCAGTGAACGTGATATTGTTGACAGCCTGTCGGTTCAAGACATTATTGATAACTTTGCGTTATGCTCAAACAAGCTTCGCACCGCTCTTAGTCGTTTAACATTGCAGTGACTCCAAATAGCTAGCCTACTTGTGGTGCGTAGTGGACAGAGACAGCTCAGACAGAAGTAGCCTAAATAGCATTAGGCCATTAGCATGTATTGTACTTTTTCTCTGTTTGTTGGCGAAAATCTCACATAATTACAAGTTGTAATATGTTTCGTCAACACTTTTTCCACCATCATCCCATCATCATGGACTGATATTAAGAAAATAAGCAAAAAATTACATGGTCTAAGATAAAAATCATGATGTATCAGGTGCTCAATTGTGAATTGTGTGCCAAAACTCCACTAAAACTCACCTACGAGCATCTGCAACTTCAAAATTTTTCCGGGGTTATACCATCGGACCCCGTGGCGGGAGGGCCTTAAGCCGCCCCTCCCCGCAATCACCCCGAGCGCCTTCGGCGCCTGCGGGGCGCTTCGCGCCCCGCCTCCGCGGTCCCAGAACGCCTATGTCAGGTTTGGGGAAACTTGCTCCAATGAAAAAGGGGATAGACGCCCTGGTCAGCAGTGCATCTGCTGAACTGAGTTTTGGCAAATACAAAGCTACACACCCTCAACTATGGATGACATCCGATTGTCGGACCTGCCATTGCTAAATTTTTATAAAAGGAATTTTATGAAAGTTTAGATTTTTAACGGTGTAGGTCTAGTTGACACTTTTGCTAAAATGAAGAACATACGTAAACAGTTAGTTAGCGAAGTATAAAGTAAAGTAAAAGTTTTTTACTGTTTTATCCAGATTCCAGGCCTTGGGGGGGAATTGAGGCTTTCGGGGAGTGGGGATCGACTTGGTTGGAGGGGGACAGACACAGTTCAATGCAAAGTTTTTGTGTAAGTGCTGGGATTTTTTTGGGAGGGGGATTTTGAGTTGGTTTTTTTGGGGGGAAGGGGTGGATCTCCCCTCTTAACAGGCCTGTATAAAACACTGATTGTAAGTTAAGCAGTGCGCCAGTGCCAATGTCTATACATTTTTGGTATTATTAAATATGTTTTGTATATAAAAATGTTTTGTATATAAATATCTAAAAATATATTTATATCTAATAAAATCATCGAAAAAATATTCCTAGATTTCTACATTCACAAATTCCAGTGTTCATATTTATTCCAGTCATTCCATGTAAGATGTACTGTAACGTTGTAGAATACTGGCGGTTTTGTCCTGGATTTCTGAAATCTGACCCCCTGGTCCAAAATCCTGGATCCGCCACTGACGCCGAATCATTTGTCATGCCGTTCGGATGATTCGGTGATTGTGTTTGCCAGACTCTCGTGCATATCTCAGCGTTCGGACATTGATATCATATCATATACGGCTGCGTATAGCTAATAGCGTTACTGTCCTTACTGAAATTTTGATAAAATAATTAGATCCTATAGAATACGGACATAAAACCAACTGAAAATCCTAGGGAACATTTGCCAAATATAGGAACTTAGGAAGCGTGTTTCCAGTGCGATCACGTAGTGTGCATAGAGTTGCCAACTTTTCATGGCTAACATTCCAAGCGGATCTACCAAACAACCTCCCATCCTCCCCTCTGACCCTTTCTTCACGGCAGACAAAAGCTGCTGCGTGTTTTAATGTTACAAACTGTTTTTCACTTTATTCAGACGATGCGGGTCCATACAGCACACCAAAAGGACTAAATCTTATTCTTTAGGTGCTGTGTATTTCTACGTTAGCACCATGGATTTCCACTTTGTTCTATCTTGACATCTTCCTATTAGTGCGATGTTATTCATTATTCCCTCAATTCTTTCTCGTAGGCAGTCTACGTATGTGTTTCTTTGCCTTCCTCTGGCTCTTTTTCCTATTATAATATTTTAAAAATTGTTATAGTTCGGTCACTTAGGGTTTATGCCTAATATGCCAATTCCTCTATTCCTTTTTCATTCTAAATGAAGAAGAAGAAGAAGAAGAAGAAGAAGAAGAAGAAGAAGAAGAAGAAGAGTTGTTGCAATGCTCAGCAACTACTACTACTGTTTGAATTTATATCCCTATTATGATATTGGTGTTTGTAACGCAGGGGCCAATTCAATACGCCGAGTCAAATTTGGCGCCCCATATGATGGGCGCCCGGGACCAAGTCGATAAAAAATGTTTGGCGAGCAAAAAAGATCGCTGAGTCAATTTTGGCGTCCCTAGTCTGCTCGGCGCCCGGGGCCACCGCCCCACTGGGCCAGTGATATTTCTACACCCTCTAACGCCCTCCCAACACCCCCCCCCCCAATTTGAGTTTGACACCCCCCAAAATTTGGTAATGTGACAATGGTATGCATACAAAATGCATACTAATTAGCTCCGGACACACCCCCCATTTGAGGTCGACACCCCCAAATTCACAATCCTAGAAATATTCCTGCACTGGGCCCCCTCTGCACGCCCCTGTTGTAACGTCTTGTTACATGCCACCGCCGCTGTACGGCATTCGGCTATGCAAACGATTAAAGTGACATCCATTGCTTTCTGTTCAGAACTGTGCGACATTTCGGCGGGCAAAACAGAATGTCCTGTATATGCCTATGATCTGTAGCGGCAGAGAGCCTTAATCTAGGCCTATTTCAATTCTACGGGTTCATACTTCCCTAAAACGCACAAGATCAGAAATTCTCTGACAGCGCATTAAAAAAGAGAGTAAAGTTTCACCCTTCAGGCTCAAATCCGCTCAATGCCCGTATACACCGTAGGTTCCGATGCTGATCACCGCTTTGTTTTTGTGGCCATCAGCCCATAGGTGGTTAAGCCATTCGTTGGCGGACGCTGGACCTTCCTGAGCCACTTTAAACATTGCTATTATTATTATTATTATTATTATTATTATTATTATTATTATTATTATTATTATTATTATTATTATTATTATTATTATTATTATTATTATTATTATTATTATTATCGTTATTATTATTGTTATTATAGTTATTATCGTTATTATTATTTTCGTTATTATTATTATTATTATTATCATATTAGTATTTAAGCTTATAGTTCTACTTTTCCTTTTAATTCAGTGAATGGCTTCGGCCATCTAGTGAATGCAAGGAAACAGAGAACAGTCTGGTGACACGAGGGAGTCACGCTTGAACACGCTGGACTGACTGTCCCTGGCGTCACGAGTGTTTGAGCAAAAAGAAACAAATTCAACGCTTTCGTGCATTACGATGTGCACGTGACGCCAGGGTTTTGTCTAGCTTTCTTGAATTACAATAAATGTCGTTTAACTAGACAGCATGGCGTTACGAACGCATTGGAACTGACCAGTGGCGTCGCCTGGAATTGTTGGTTGGGGGCGGGGGGCAAAAGGGGCTGGCGTGTCAGATTCCTTACCCACCCCCCCCCCCTCCACAAAACTTTCTCACCGGATTTGCGCGAATCTGGTAGGTGGTATGGGGCAGGTTGGGGGCGGGGGGAGTTGCCTCCATTTGCCCCTCCCCCGTGGCGACGCTAATGGAATTGACGATTAACCGGATATTTTCCAGTTTAAATTGGACGATGATGAACCTGTATTGTAAAGAGATATTGTGTATCTTGACAGTGGCGGTTCCACCGGGGGGCCAGGGGGCCCGTGCCCCCTATTGAGTGCCTGCCCCCCAGTACCCCCTGTTGGGACCCTATACTTAACGCTACATACATTAAACAACAAATGGTTGGCCCCATGATTAGAAGTTGCCACCCCAACGCCCCCCCACTTGCCAAATCCTAGAGCCGCCACTGTATCTTGAAGTTCATATCATGTACTTCTCTCCATTTGGACGGCAGAATATTATTGCTCACTATTTGCGTTGAGACCGGGTAGCAGCACAGTGCTTTATACGGGCTTGATAGGGGGAATTTCTCTCCCAAACCACAAAAATTCCTCCACAAATTCCAGCACTGACACAACTTGAAAGTTTATTTTGTCAAATTTTAAGCAGCTAGCCGGTGACTGTAAGCATATGCTCGTTACCCCGCGTTCCCATGCATGTGCCTTGTCTTGCGCTTTCTCTGTAATATTGAGTATAGTACTGTATACTGCGAACTTAATGTTCTATGCCTAAGCTAAGCTAAGCTAATTATCACTATTATTATTATTATTATTATTATTATTATTATTATTATTATTATTATTATTATTATTATTATTATTATTATTATTATTATTATTATTATTATTATTATTATTATCATTATCATCATTATTATTATTATTCATCATCATCATCATTATTCGTATTACAATCACTATTAATAATATTGTTGTTACTACCATAATTCTTTTTATTACTTTGCCACTTGCAGTAATCTAATTTTTGGCTATTTTTGCAGACGTCATCATCTCGTCATCAGAGATTCATAGTGGTCATCATCATGATCATCGTCGTCGTCGTCATCATCATCATTGGTCAATTGCCAATATTCTAAAGTGTCTCTGAGATCAAAAGCGTACGTGTGCATGTGTGTGTGTGTGCATGTGTATGTGTGTGTGTGTGTGTGTGTGGGTAACAGGTGACTGACTCTCCGAGCGTCGCTTCCTCGCAGAGCTTAATGTTCCGAAAGCGATTCATGCGACGGCGGCAGGTCATCTCCCATCCGGGATTATCGCCGTCATTGCCCCCTCCTCCGTCCCTCTCCCCCCCAAAGAGAGGAAATGGTGAGGAATTATCGGTGGGATTCGGACGACGGTGGGAGTCGGTTGTATGCTGGCGGTTGAGTAGGAGGAGGAGGAGGAGGAGGAGGAGGAGGAGAAGGAGGAGGAGGAGAAGGAGAGGCTTATCGCTAATCGCTGTCCGTACGATCCCCTCCCGGTCTTTGCCGCCGCCGCCTCCGCCGCCTCCGTCGGGGCAACGGATAAGAGTCCTCCTCTTCCTCCTCCTCCTCCTCCTCCTCCTCCTCCTCCTCCTCCTCCTCGGCGAACGAGACGATGAAATCTCTCGACCGTTGAGGCGCAGCGCGCGATTTCGACCATTTCTAGACTTCTGTTTAATGGTAATTGCACGAACGTCAAAGTCCCTTTCAGCCTATAACTTGTGCTTACTTCTCACTGAACATATCTGTCTGTATATCTGTTCCTCTACTCCACCTCCGTGTCTCCCTGTTTCTGTCTTTCTGTATTTGTCTGTCTCTGTCTGCCTGTTTGTCTGTCTGTCCAGAACGTCTGTCTATCTCTCTCAGTGGCGGGTCCAGGAATTGGCAAGTGGGGGGGCGTTGGGGTGGCAACTTCTAAACATGGGCCCAACCATTTGTTGAAAGGTATGCAGTAGTAAGTATAGGGTCCCAACGGGGGGTCACTGGGGGCAAGGCATTCACTAGGGGGCACGGGGCCCTTGACCTCCCCATCTGAAGCCGCCACTGCTCTCGTTCTGTTGTCTTTCGCTAAAAACAAAAAAACGGTTCCTCTCTCTCTCTGCCAGACAAGCCGCGTCCGATGCTGCAGTTAGCAGGTTTACGCGCCTCCAGTGGCTGCTCCGTCGGCGCCACACACACACACACACACACACACACACACACACACACACACACACACAGAACAGGTGTCCACCAGAGGCATTAGCGCTCAGCCGGCGTCGACTCCGAGGCTTAATTCGTGGCAGACGACTGCGTCCAATCTTCACTCAGCAGAGTGCGGCATACGTCTGCAGAACTTAGAAATGTCTATTTCAAGGAGACTGCGACACGTCGTATACGTCGTTTCTTCTCGCGTGCAGTTGTGTCGGTCGATCCAGTCGGAGATCCGTCGATGGCAGGTTGTCACCGACACCGACTTGGCACCTGACTCGATCGAGACGGAGAGAAAAGCCGGACCTGTCGAGGACTGAGAAACAGCAACAAAAAACCAAATATACGCTCCGACGGCGCATAGAAACGTTTGTTCCGTTTTTAAACGTTTCGAAATCGTCGCCGACGCGGAATGTCAAAGTCGGAAAAGTTCTCCACCCGATCTCTTCAATTTCGGCGATTAAACCGAACGGACGAGGGCGCAGTCACTCCCCCGACCAACCACCGGTCGATGGACGCCGATTCGGCGGTCGTTCCAGAGACCTCGGTCCTGATGACGGCGGCGGCGGCGTCGCCCCCTCGGCAGTCGCCGCCCCAGGGTCATTCTGCTCCGTCGCCGCCGCCGCCGCCGCCGTCGGTCGGGGCCGACGATGACGATCTCCTCGTGGCGACCCACGGAAACCTCGAGGCCTCGGCGCCGATCGTGCTCGACACTCCGCTGCTGCTGCTGTCGTCGACGTCGAAGCACAGGAACAAGAACAAGAACTGCGACGCTTCGTCTCTGAAGAACGTGTGGAAAGTCAAATACCAGGACTTTCTTCCTCCGAAACACAACTTCTCTTCGTCTTCGTCGAATAATCAGAGTCCCGACGGATTCCAGTGAGTAGTAGTACAAAGTACAGTATTATGCGCATGCTGTTTCATTTTTCAGTTGAGCGCCGGAACGCAGGCTCCTAAGAATAGGCAGCTATACTGCGGCGGCGTCATCGCTCTCGAGAAGGAGCTATACGCAGTCCTCTGTTCACGAGATCTTACTCAATAACTAGCATCTTCGCGAATCGGACCCCTTCCCTACGCAACCGTGGTCCGACATGACACCAATGTTCCAAAAATGAAACGAAACGAAGGAGATTGTCGTTAAATAGATAGCGTGACGGCGCAAATGTTGGAAAAGAAGGAGGAGGAGTAGAAGGAGGAGGAGGAGGAGAAGGATAAAAAATGAGATTATAAGAGAGGAAAAAAGAAGAAGAAGAAGAAGAAGAAGAGGAAGAGGAAGAGGAAGAAAAAGAAGTAAAAGAGGAGGAAGAAGAAGAAGAGGAAGAGGAAGAAGAGAAGGAAGAAGAGGAAGAAGAGGAAGAAGAAGTGCAGAGAGAAGAAGAGGAAGAGTAAGAAGAAGTTATGCACAAATCAACGTTTACTTTCAAACCACAGAAAGAAAATTAATCCTGTGCACGACATGCGGCGATATTCGACGGTTAATTGGACAGAAAGATTTCCCAGTTGACAGCGCGTGCACATACATACATACATACATACATACATACATACATACATACATACATACATACATACACATACACACACACACACACACTCACACACCTTATGACGTCAAAACTAAAAAACTAATGCCCGACAGCGCATGCGCCGACACAAACGCACAGCTCGCTTTGATGACGTCGGCGGCCGATGAGACGGGCTTTGTTGGTGGCCATGCATAGGGGATACCGATTGGATGGTACAGTGTATGCCGTCTGTATTCTCTCGCAGATCTTGAGTTTTGATAGACTAGTTCAGGGGTAGGCGATTTTTTGGCTCGAGGGCCGCATATATGCTTCGAACATAACTGACGGGCCGCACTGTATAAAGTTCATAAACCATAAAGTATTATATTATAGAAAATATAAGGTTTTTTATATTTATATATTTTTATTTGTTCAGTAATGGTATTTATATAACGCCAGTAAAAGTCCGTTGGAATATGTTTAAATTATGGGAAAATCAGTCATTTTGTTGAATTTTTAGTAGAAATTTAGAATATGGTCGGTGGGCCGGGTAAAACTCTGTCGAGGGCCGCATTCGGCCCGCGGGCCGTATTTTGCCCATCCCTGGACTAGTTCTTGATTTTTGCAGTTGATCAAAAGCATACGGTAAAAAGCCTTCATAATTTTGCTGCAAAATTGCAACTTTATTGCGCTGTTCGTGAAGAATTCAAAGACTCGTTTGTTTAGCATCTCGTAAATTGACATTTGTTAAAGCGCCCTCTTGATTTTGACACTGCGCTATAGAAAGTGCTTCGATAGCAATAACAACCATAGCTATTTCAAGAAAGGCTGAGCGCCTAAGAATAAGCAGCTACTGTTGTGCTGCTTTCCAAGGCGCTATAGAAATCAACGAGATTTTACTTTACTTTACTTACTATGTTCTCCCCTGTTAAACATGCCGTCCTTTGATGCCGGATCGTTTCCAAAACACAGTAGAACTGACATGTGTAAATAATGTGAGTCCGTTCGTGTTTTTAATATGAACTGTTTCCCACATCATATACATGTGACATAAGGGGTCGTCCATAAATTACGTCACGCGAATTTGGCACTTTTTTGACTCCCTCCCTCCCTACGTAACGCGACGTTACAAAACGTCGGACCCCTAAAATATGACGTCACAACGAATAAGAGAGCATGCACGTTCATTTGTTGCGGCAGAATCAGGGCGTGTTTCTAATCCTCCGATAATTAATTAATAATTGTGTTGGATGCAGTTTCACTCGGCTTCTTCCACAAATCTTACGGCGCATCGTCATATCCTGCCCTTCCCAACAGTTGGAAAATTGTTGACTTTGATGATGTGTATTTCTTGACTGACAAAATAAGGAGAGAGAGAGAGACAGAGAGACAGAGAGAGACAGAGACAGAGAGAGACAGAGACAGAGAGAGACAGAGAGAGACAGAGAGAGACAGAGAGAGACAGAGAGGAAGAGAGGAAGAGAGAAAGAAGGGAGAGAGTGAGAGGGAGAGGGGGAAGAGAGAGAGAGAGAGAGAGAGAGAGAGAGAGAGAGAGAGAGACGTAGAATGCCGGTCATTTTGGTTTCGCATCGTCCATAATTCCTATCCGATTGTCGGCAGTTAAGGAATCTTTATCACGACACTTATGTCTCTCTCTCTCTCTCTCTCTCTCTCCAATTCCACGTTTACTGCCTCCGTGAATCATCAGCCGATGATCCTTTTTTACGTCACTATATTGCACAAACAGAACGAACCGTATTCACGCAATAACTGAGTTTACAAATCCCACAGGTCCACTCATGCCCCACTCTCCCCTTCTGCCGCCATTTATTTTCCACTATTTTTCTCTCTCCCTCCTCCCTCCCTTCCTTCTTTTCTCCGCCCCTCTCTTTGTCTTCCTATCTTTCTTCGCGAGCGCCCTTGTACGTGCGTGTTCGAGCGTTACGTTATGGCGATATGATCTTAGGAGGAGAGGATGTTCATAGGAGAGGATTTTGTCGCCTAAATCCGTCGCAGTGCCTTATAGGCGACGGACAAACTAAAAAGGATCTGTGGACGTCGCCTGGAGACATCCTGCTCGATCCAGCCGCGGCGGTTATGTCTTCGAACGCCGCCTAAGTAAAGGCTTCAGTCGATTACCTTAATTTTATTTATGGTCACCGTTTCACAACGCGCTACATAAATCCATCGTCACCAATCGGTAGTTACCGGCTTCTGAATCAGCATAAATATACAGAACGGTATTTGAGAGTCGGATCAGTGGTGGGAAAAGAACGTGCAGTTGTTTCATTAATTATACTTAATAAGTTAGTTAGGCCTATATAAGTTAGGCCTATTGACGTTCCCTTTACTTTTCCCTTTTCTTCCCCTTCCACATTACAAATACGGCACTGTAGGCATATAATTATGTGTGCCTATAGACTGCACATAACCTGCATGCATTTATATTCATAAAGTCCATTACTTATGCGCATAAATGAGTATTTATCGACATGGACACACTTACAATCCGAAGATCTATGGACCTATTACAAAAGTACAGATGGTCTGCACTCCACTTTATAAAAAAATTCTCTCACAGCTCCATCCCTTTCTCTCTCTCTCTCTCTCTCTCTCTCTCTCTCTCTCTCTCTCTCTCTCTCCCTTTCTCCACGTAAACTACGCTTTGCCGGTGGCAGAATTGTTGTTGGCGAGCGTATAATTAGATAATTATATCTATTGTCTTGTACGTAACATCTCTTATTCCGGTAATAATAATAGTTCACAACGTCGCTGGAAACGTTTTAAGCGGCGATAAATTTCGTTGTTTAGCGCAGAAGTGAAGACGTTAATGACCTAGACTGCTGTAGGCGGACATTTGATAAGATACAATTACAGATAAGGGGCCTTCCATAAATGACGTCACGCACTTAGGGGGAGGGATGCAAACATTTGTGTCGATGTGTGACGACGGGGAGAGGGGTTTCCAGAAATGTGACGTCACATAATACTACATATTCTTCTTAGTACCGCAATGCTATTTTACCGCAAAATTGAACGTATTTTACACTTAGAGTATTATTATACTTCATTTAAAAAAGAATTTGAAAATGTTTCTGAATATTGTTTCAACTATAATAATTCTAACAGGCACGTCGGAACGAATTTTTAGCAGGGGTGTAGATTTTCCGAGGCGAGGTGTTTGGTTGTCACATTTTTCGGTGGACAAGCCAAAAAGGTAATTTCCTATATATTTTTGAGTCGACAAGCGAAAAGAAGGGCATTTCCTATACATATATTTTTGAGTCGAAAATTACAAGGGGTGCAGATCTGCACCCCAGCCTCGTCTTCCAGGGGTGCGCTGCACCCCCTACTTTTCTCCGGGGGTGCAGCTACTCCCCCTGCACCCCCACTTCGTACGGGCCTGAATTCTAATGAATATTTTCAAACGAAACTTTAATTTTGACATTGGAAAGACGATAAGATGACGGAGAGGAGGGGGGGTTAACGCGTTGTAACGTCATATTTGATGGGCTCTGGCTTTTTGTGACAACGTGTGACGAGGGGAAGGGGTTAAAAAACTGCCATTCGCGTGACGTCATTTATAGATCCTTAACATAAGAATATAGAAAGAATGGGCGGTTTCTAAGCAGTTTCTTCTCCAGTTTGTGTTGCTTGTTTCTTGTTTCATATTCGAATGATCTGTCGTTATATTACTGCTGCCTCTGCTATACGAGGATACTTAACTTTCTACAGTTGCATGTCAACAAGTCATGAGACTGATATTAAAACGATTTGGTCGTTCTTTATTGCTTTTTGTAAGTATATATGACTCTACACGCTTGAAGACACGCTCTTAGAAATTATTAATGATTGAAGCACTCTGCAACCAACATATTCATACAAATCCGTACATTGACAGTATAAATTATCTTTATTCTGTGTGCCTCTGGCAGCGCTCTGCTTCAAATTGAAGCGCGCGCAGATAAGCCTAAATCTGTTATAATGTTTCTTCGGTCTAAAGGAGATCTATTCTAGTATTAGATGCAAACTGCGTCAAGACGAGTTTAAGGAATTCATCGTTTTTGTTCAAAGCCGCTTGAAATTATAAAATTTAAGAAAATTTTACAAAAGACGATAGACAAAGCGATCGTCAACCAAAAACATAAAGGGAAACTAAAAAGATGCATAACGATAAGTTGTGTTTTGCAGTAGTTGTGCTAATTGCGAATGTAATGCGTCGAAAGTGCAAAGAGATACTGAATCGTTATTCCGAGAATATCCAAACATCTCTCTCTCTCTCTCTCTCTCTCTCTCTCTAGCTGTCTCTCCATGTCTCTGTCTCTCTGTCTGTCTGTCTGTCTGTCTGTCTGTCTCTCTTGCTAGCTCTCTTTCTTTGTCTGTCTGTCTCTGTCTGTCTGTCTGTCTGTCTGTCTGTCTGTCTGTCTGTCTGTCTGTCTGTCTCTCTCTCTCTCTCTCTCTCTCTCTCAGATATGGAGACAGTTTTCAAGCTTTCATCGAATATTCTCCCGTCACCCGATCCCAAATCCGATTTTTGCACGAGCATGGCCCAACGATATGTGGACACCACCGCCCGCCCGCCGACCGAGTTCCGTTTTTTTGATCCGTACGCAAACAGACCCCCGCTCAACGGACGCCAGTCGATGCAACGAAGTCCTCTCCTCCTCCACAACGGTCTTCTTCATTCCGTCCGTTCAGTCCTCATCCGGTTTCAGTGTCCTCTTATTAGCAACAATCTTCACGAAGTCCTCCATCGATTTGAACCCTATACACCCGCTGCAGGAACAATTGGCACCAGTCCCACCCTCACCCCCCCACCCCCACCCCCGATCTTTCCCCTCGTCTTCCTCCTTCGGTGATCCGCTGATGTTTATTCTCCGCTGCCAACACAGTGGCACAGATCGAACCTATCCGCCTGTCTTCATCTCAACGTTATCATATTTTCCGCACATGGGCCTAGAAGCGGAGATGAACGAGGACAGGGACGGAAAATCTCTACTTCGTTGCACAAGTGAGTTGACGCTAAGCTGTCTTATCTAAGAAAAGATGCGTCTTATTTGTTCGCGGTTTTGTTCGTCTTTCTCGTCTGCTCACCAATGTTTCCTAACGTAGAGACGATCGACTTCAACCCTAGGATATCAGGTGCCCGTAGATGCCCCCGTGTAGGCCTACAGAAGGAGAAACAGCGTTGCTGTTGTCTTGACAAACGATCGAAAGCTGCGATGCAGATATCACGTGACTAGTTTAGTAAAAGTCTCGGATTTCTCTGCGATTTGCCGTCGAGCTGAAAAGCAACGGAAGTGGTTGATTAATGAGATGAGAGACGTCAACAGATCAAGACGTAACGTATAGAATCATAAGCGATTATAATAATTATGAGTCTAGGCAGCCAACCATTTACCGGAGATCTGTCTATTAGTTTTGTAAATTTAGACTGGATTTGCAGAATTATTACAAGAACCAGTAGATAATCACTGAGCTCCCCTCATAATAACTTAGTGAATGAATTCTTCCAATAGTTTTGACTCCCCTAGTGTGAGTTCCTCTATCTGAATTGCCAGTGGCTAGGTCTTACATACCAGTGGTTCTCAACCCTCTTTGCTTCGCGGATCACTTTTAAAGTTCAACAATTTCTCGCGGACCACCAAAAACGCAGTAGATTTTTGTCCAAACTTAACAGAAAAATAGGTTGACAAGGAAAACAGATCATCCGCAGTATCTGTCAATAGATTTTTTCAAAACTTATCATCACCTGTAGTTGTAGTAGCAGTTTCAGCATCCGCAGCAGCAGTAGTACCGGTAATAGTGTAGTAGAAGACTACTAGTAGTAGGCTATAGTAGTAGTAGTAGTCGAAGTAGTAGTAGTAGTAGTAGTAGTAGTAGTAGTAGTAGTAGTAGTAGTAGTAGTAGTAGTAGTAGTAGTAGTAGTAGTAGTAGTAGTAGTAGTAGTAGTAGTAGTAGTAGGTTGGTAGTTTCAAATAGGTTCTGCACTTGCTTTGTGAAATGTAAAATCCAAACATGGCAGACATTTGGCAGAAAGATTGACTTCAATTCGCAGTTGAGGGACTGCTTGACGGTTGATTCTATGAATATTTGATGCGATGATTCACACTGTTCGTCTATCAGACTCCGTGAAGGACTCAATATGGCCGAGAGCGAGGCATGTATGGATGGTCGGGTTAGCGCCGATCTCTTCGTCCCTCTAAGTCGGCGGTCACCTCATCTACCAAAGACATGTCAAGGCTGAAAATGGAAAGACGAAATCGCAGTAAAGTGAACGACAAATGACTTATTTTAGGGTCTAGCACAGCTTACGTAAACATCATTCGTATAATCTAAAATCACTACTTCGATGTAGGCCTACATGACAAACGTGTCTCAGTTTGTCGTAATGATGATGGATTGATTTCAAATGGTTTAGGAGACTAAGCTATTTTGTTATAACTATATTGTTTAAAACCGCTGTAATAACTCTACATTTAAAAAGAACTTAGTTTTCCCAGAAAACTTTTGAACCCGATTATTGTTTCGAATGTTACTACCTCTTCGCCCAGACTGTTCCATATGTCCACGACCCTTAGGCCTATACTGAAAACGTTAATCAGGAGTTAAGATCCGTCGAACAAAATGAAACAATACAGACTGCATAGGCGAATAATGAACGAAATGAACAAAATGTCAACGCGAAAGTGAGGCAAGGCATGCATTCAGCTGCATGAAGCATCGTATGTCTATTCGTTAGCTATACAGTAGCGTTTACATCACGAGGTAATATATTATGAATTTATGAACTTCATTTAGCTTAACACGATTTCTGCACTGATAATTAATCGATTCCCATTTCGTCCAGAGTTTATTCTAGGGGGATTTTGAAATGTTTGGGGGGGGGGCAAGGTCTGAGTCTCCACACTTTGGGGGGAGGATTTCCATCCCTCAGCCAACATATAAAAAAATTTGGGGGATTTTTAAAACTGGGGGGATTCCCTCCCCAGAGAAGGCCTAGAATAAACACTGCATTTCGCCATTTACTGTCTTGTATGGCAAACTAAACGTGAAAGGATTCATCAATCAAATTTATTAGGCGCGATGCTGCTGTACGTTCGAGAACTGTAATTTTGGGTCTACAATATTAAAAGCTCGCGTCTCCAAGAAAACGGCGACGTAGTTAGTGTCGTGCATCGATTTCAGGGGACAATAGGGACAATACGACAGCATTTTTATTGTCGCGCGCGTCGAATTAAAATTTTCTGTGCGAACAAAAGTGTCGCAAAACAAGCGCCGACACGTTTGATGGCCGCAAAGAGCGTACGTAGACTATAGAGCGCCCGATGTACGCAACAAATCTATGAACTCCAGTTGTTCTTTCGCTATACACATTAATTTTCCGACGAGTCTCAACCGGTCTGCGGACTCTTCTTTGCCTCCTGAACGCCCGCAGCACGTCCTCTATGTCGGCTTATTCGTCTCAGACCGACTCTATTTACAAGCGCTATACGCAGGCAAAGAAATCCGTGTTTTACTTGGAATTACTGTTATGAATTTTTCATTCGTTACCCGACACTCGGCAAGACTCGGCGAAAAAAATTCAATAAATCCAGGATAATCCAACTGAATTTGTTCCACTGGATTTGTCGACCACACCCGACCACACACACTCTGCCAACTGGCCACGGCCGCACCAACGCAGCGAATAGAAAAAAAATTACAATGGCCTGTTATGCACATTCGTCTGTACTGTATATCCAATCGATATGTTCTCAAGGTGTTGTTGTTGTTGTTAGTCAGACGGGAGCAACAGAGCGTCGCCGTTACAGTTTATGACAATAAACTATCCCGGAATTAAATTCGGTACGGTTGTCGAGTAATTCCGTGTATATATGAACTCTGCCTAAACGCTGTAACATACAGTACAATCGCTTGTGTAAACTTGCATGCATAGGCGAACCAGCGTTCTAAACAGGGGCGTAGCCAGAAATTTGATTTGGGGTACAGGTATAAGTATTTGGGGTGGGGTATAAATGTTAACTATAGATCACATAAACCATATAAGCCACATATAACCACATATAAACCACATAGAAAACTTTAAGGTCGACTGATTTTGGGGTATATATATACACCGATATACCCCCCAGTCGCTACGCCCTGGTTTAAATACAAGGGGTCCTATTTCTTGGAGGACAGTTAGCTGATACCTCTGAAGCCCTTCCATTCGAACGCCCGCAGCTGGTTCCGATTCCCCACCTCTCCGGCGAGAGACATCAGAAGGACGCTTCAAAGTTTCACAGTAGGACCGCTGCTGCTGCTGCGGGCACGACAGCCCTGGGACAGACATGTCGACAGACCCGGCGAACAGACGGACCATTTCCCCATTCGGGGTAATAATTGCACCCGAACAAGAGAGAAAAATCAAATTGACCATTAGGTGAGAGAGAGTCGGCGCTCGAGGCCAGACGCGGCAGGGGACCGTCGGAAAATTACTTATCAGATTCTCATTTGCCTTCGCCACGAAGTTACGAACGAAAACGACGGGATTTAATTACGGGCTTCACACGACGACGACGACGACGACCGATTGCCTCTGCACTTCGGTGGGTGGGTGGGTGGGTGGGTGGGTGGGTGGGGAGGTGCTTATGTGGTGCAGGAGGATTCTGGTGCATCGCGCGTCCCGTCACAACGAACTCAGATCAAATCGGAAATACGAACACACACACACACACACACACACACACGCATGGAACCAACATGTGAAGTGAGCAGAGTATATATAGTTTCCGTCTAATAGTTATGAAAGCTGAAACATAGATCTAGAAATTGGAACATAGATCTAGAAATTGGAAAATAGATCTAGAAATTGGAAAATAGATCTAGAAATTGGAACATAGATCTAGAGATAGAAACGAATTTTGGAATTGAACTGAAAACGATAAATTCTAGTCTTCTTGGGAATATCGAATTCAAATTGAAACGCATGTTAGTAACAGCGGCGTAACCAGGAATTTGATTTATGGCGTATAAATGTTAACTAGTCATTGCTATTTCAAAATCAAAACATATGTTAATGTCCCACGTGTGAACAAAACATAAAAAAAACTTTAAGGTAGACTATTTTGGGAGGAGTATGTATACCGATATACCCCCCGTCACTAAACGGCTGGCTAGTAATAATTTCTAAGCCGTAGAAGGTATCGAAGCGCCTGTTCTCCACAATATCATTGGCCGTCTTGGTTTCGCAATTGATTGGAAAGAACTTCCGTAAAAAGGCGGTTGTTGCGCCGTATTAAAGAGGTCTGTCAATCAAATCTGCATTCAGCAAGATTTCTTCGTTTGTGAGTTTTAAAAAACGATACTCGTTTACAAGCATCGTCGGAAAATTAATCCCGTTGAGGGGAGGAGGAGATTCATTTATTCATTCATTCATTCATTCATTCATTCATTCATTCATTCATTCATTCATTCATTCATTCATTCATTCATTTCATTCATTCATTCATTCATTCATTCGTTCGTTCGTTCGTTCGTTCATTCATTCATTCATTCATTCATTCATTCATTCATTCATTCATTCATCATTCATTCATTCATTCATTCATTCATTTATTCATTCATTCATTCATTCATTTATTCATTCATTCATTCATTCATTCATTCATTCATTCATTCAACATTCATTCATTCATTATATATTCGCATTCATTCATTCATTCATTCATTCAAAATTCATCAGAATCAATTCATTCACTTTTCATTCATTCAAATAAAATATCTCAACTGTTCATTCATTCAAATTCATTAAACAATTGTGTTTTTCATTCTTCTTCATTCATTCAATTCATTTTCATTCAGAAGTCGCATTTTCATTCATTCATTCATCGTTCCGGACAACTTATGCGTTCCATCAAAATCAAGAGCCGGATTCCAACTGCGAGACAAACCGATTTTCCTTCTGGCGAATATTCAGCAGTCTTGGCGTCCGGAGGTGGTTCCATGAACAGCCGATCTCTCCCCGAATATCCGCTCGATCGAACAGCCGAGTCGCTCGAACGCACGTCGGTCGTCGTAGGCATGCGTATCAGCGCCGTTAGATAGTCCGGGCAGGTGGGATCACGGAGCATTCGATACGTCAACCAGCATCGTTTGTACTTGATCCTTTGCGGGATCCGCAGCCAAGTGGAGCCGGTCTCTCAGTATAGGTGTTACGTGCTCATTCCACTTGACACCAAAAATCACTCGAGCAGCCGCATTCAGAACTGACTGCAGCCGATTCAGCTGACAATCCGGGAGCCCAAGCAGAATACTATTGCAATAGTCTAGTCGTGATAAGATGAGGATCGTTGTGTAATGTGTGTGTAGGAAATTTATAATCATATTAATTTTATGAGTTGCTATAAATACAAGTGCCTCCAACTTCAACTCAAATTCCTGGGAAACCTTCATGCCCCCCCCCCAATCTCAGCCCAGGTGTAAAAGTAAACCATTTGCCCCGCGCCAGCAGAGGTTTTTGCTGAAAGACTTCGAGAAAGGTTAGGACTAATGGTAGAACCATCGGCCACTTTACGACGAAAAAAAATGAACGCTGGCAAACAAAATATTCTGGCTCGGAGGCACAAAACAGAAGAAGAAGAAGAAAAAGAAGAAGAAGAAGAAAGAAGAAGAAGAAGAAAAAGAAAAAAAGAAGAAAAAGAAGAAGAAAGAAGAAGAAGAAGAAGATGATGATGATGATGATGATGATGATGATGAAGGAGGAGGAGGAGAGGAAGGAGATGATGAAGTCTTTTGTAGAGTTTTAATAAAAGTCGCTGTTTGAATCTGGATCCGATATGCGTAACAACGACGACGACAAAGCCCAAAATGGCGACGGGACCCCTCGATAGAAAACATTTGAGGCGCCGACCCACCGACCGTATCAGACGAAGAAGCGTTTATTCGACGCGGCAAACGGTTGCGTGTCGCGTGTCAAGAGACGATGTCAGAGACGAGGCGCCGAACTGACGCCCGTCGGTCGCCGCTGTCAATGCTCTGCCGTCGTCATCGTCGTCATCGCGAACGTTAAAGAGATCTTGCGGCGCAGTTGTTGTTGTTGCAGTTGTCGTTGTCGTTGTTGTTGTTACCGCAGTCGGAACGATAAACTATGCGGCCATCGACGCTTAGATATAAAGAAGGTGTGAATGCAATACCAAGGTGCATGAATTCAATTATATATATATATATATATATATATATATATATATATATATATATATATATAGAGAGAGAGAGAGAGAGAGAGAGAGAGAGAGAGAGAAATGAAAGAGAGAGAGAGAGAGAGAGAAGATGGAAAGAGAAAGAAAGAAGAGTGAAAGAAAGGGGACAGAGACAGACAGTGTCAGGGATATTAAAAACGGACATTAGCTCTGTGATATTTCGTAATCGTTTCTACGCAATTAATTGTTTTAGAAAACCAACGCACACTGCGGCTGAGTGACCAGATTCGTGCAAGATAAGTAAAATTTAAACGGACATGTGGAACATTAACTTGTGTCTTGATTTTGGTGAGACAACTATAGTGGAGAAATTCAGCGAGAAAAACAGAACATTATACAACAGCTTCATAGATTATAAACAAGCCTTTGACAGTGCCAGGCAACAGGTTCGACTGAGAGTACATGTATTATGGAGCTATGGAATACCAGAGAACCTCGTACAATTGCTGGAAAACTTATATAACAAAATTAATGTGAAAGCGTTGTGAGGATAGACAGTGAGCTGAGAGAGTGATTCAGCATTCTATATAGTTGGTGTCAGACAGGGATACAACTTATCGCGAAATATTTCAGCGTATTGAACACATTCTCTGACAAAAAAACAACATTTTCTTTTGTACTCATCTTCACTGCACGAAATCCTACTAGAATAGTGACATATAGTCATTGTATCCCGTCTCGAGTTTGCTCTACAGCGTTCGAAATGGAACACCTCTCACTCTTATTGCAATTTATTCACGATGTACTATTATATAGTACGCATTGACGAAAAGGTTAAATTCTCTTTAAAAAGTAGGGGTAGGCGGATTTTCGAAAAGTGTCTGAAGCAGTACGCCGACCAAAAACGGTTAGGAACCGCTGAGCTAAGAGACGGAAAGCTAAAATAAGAGATGCCGGAAAACAAAATCTGAGCTAAGAAGAAGCAAAACACACGACAAAAAAATAGGAAGATCTGGAGTCATCTCGCATCAAACTCAGCGTCATCAATGGTTGAGAGAGAGAGAGAGAGAGAGAGAGAGAGAGAGAGAGACAGAGACAGAGACAGAGACAGAGACAGAGACAGAGACAGAGACAGAGACAGAGACAGAGACAGAGACAGAGACAGAGACAGAGAAGAAGAGAAGAAGAAGAAGAAGAAGAAGAAGAAGAAGAAGAAGAAGAAGAAGAAGAAGAATCAAACTGAAGCGATTGTCTGCGTCTTGAATAAATCGTGTCAATGGAGTTAATGCACAGCTCAGGTTCATCTCCTTTTAGCGATCATTTACTGTAGGCCTAATGTCCAGTTAACTGTCGTGTCATTTTCTATTTCCCAACTTTTGTCCTCGCCGATTTTACAGCCATCTTGAGAGCGCTAAGAGGCCAGATATTTCGACCCACAGTGTTTATTCTAGCCACCTTGACATTGGGGGGGGAAGTTTAAAATGTTTGGGGGACAATATTTGTCTCTCCACGCTTGGGAGGATTTCCATTCCCAAGTCAACATATACAATTTTTTTTGGGGATTTAAAACTTAAGGGGGAATCCCCCAAAACAGGCCTAAAATAAACATTGCTCGACCCAGAACCCCTATCGGGTAAATATTATAGTGGACCAATGTAATGCACTCCAAATCAGAAGAGGCCACGACTCTGCATTGACGCTGTGGCCAAGGTATTACTATTATGAATGCCCTACGCTGGTGTCAGAGACGGAGAAAGCAATCTCCTAATTGACGAGAGGAAGGAGGGATCATATGATGGTTCGGATGATGGGCTGAGGCAGTCTCATGTTATTTTGCGACTGTTGGTCTTGTATGCTTTTTACATTGCACAGTTCTATGTAGGCCTATCTAGTCTAATTACAAGACATCAATGCCCTGGCATTTATGAAGTTTGTCAAATCATGTGCGCATATATGCAAAATTTAGTAGAGTGTCACAGAAAGTCATTTGCAAATCATTAACCATAATTATTAAATTGTTATGTTTTGATGTCTTTATGATGTAGGAAATGATGAAAGCCTTCTAGTTTCTCAGAATTTTCTCGCGTGACCACGGTTTCGCTAGTGAAGCATCACTACCGATGGTAGAAATCGTCTTTACAGCAAATAGTCAATGATTTAATAGAAAAAGCGGTAAAGCTAGCAAATGACAATTGACCACCTGCACCTTCTATAGAGAGAGAGAGATTGACACATTTCCCCCAAAAAGCCAACCTGTTCAAAGCTAATATTTTCAAAGAGATCGATTAGCCTACTCGAGCGTTTACGATTTTAGGCCTGCGTCTCGACTCTGTTGGCTCGCTGAATATCGCTGATGTCGCGCGTAAACTCTGGCAGGATTCGTCTTACTTTCTGCGTTGTCAGCCAGATATCATATATATATATATATATATATATATATATATATATATATATATATATATATATATATATATATATATAATATCAAGTGCATTTGCTAACTATGAATTAGGAAAAATGGATTCTAATAGCATACCAAGTATAGGGGTTTTTTGCGAGGGGGGCTATTAGCGGGCAGACGCGATTGCATTTGCAGCTTTAAACACTAATCGACCCGCTTAAACCTTACAGTTGTTTTACCACTGGTCCACTGTCCCATTCATGGAACCGACTACACCATTCAGTTAAAAGAGAGCCTGTTTGTCCATGCAAAACAGTTTTGCGAACCTGGTTCTAATACTTCTTCCTTCTTCTTACCACAGCGGTAAATTTTGTCTCGATTCACGACAACACCAATTGCCTATTTACGTTCAGTAGCATTTAAGATTTCCTACTATATATATATATATATATATATATATATATATATATATATATATATATATATATAGAAAGATGCTCGCTTCGCTCGCGCTCGCTTCGCTCGCAATGCAGGATAATACGAAACCCAATCATTGAATTCATGCTGTTGAACAACGTTTCAATGACGTACATACGCCACGTAGCCAAGCTCTGACGCTGCAACGTACGCTTCGTCAAACGCTTCGCGTGGCCGTTCGCTTCGCGTGGCCGTTCGCTTCGCGAGTTGTAGGCCTTTGACGCTGCAACGTACGCTTCGTCAAACGCTTCGCGTGGCCGTTCGCTTCGCGTCGCCGTTCGCTTCATTGTAGGCCTACACACTATGACGCTGCAACGTACGCTTCGTCAAACGCTTCGCGTGGCCGTTCGCTTCGCGTCGCCGTTCGCTTCGTTGTAGGCCTACACACTATGACGCTGCAACGTACGCTTCGTCAAACGCTTCGCGTGGCCGTTCGCTTCGCGTGGCCGTTCGCTTCGCGTCGCATTTCGCTTCGCGTAGCCTAAGATTCCAGAACGATCAATCAGAACCGTCACCCAGCCAACCAATCAGAACGCTTGAAGGTAACGAATGAGAACGTCACACAGCCAACCAATCAGAACGCTTGAAGGTAACAGACATACAGAGCAAGGATCTTAATATTATTATCTGTAAATGCTCGCTTCGCTCGCACTCGCTTCTCTCTTCGCTCGCAGTGCAGGCTCGCTTCGTTCGAGGCAACGAATATTCCAACAAACAAATTAAACATCAACTGCTTACACAAATCGGGCCTAAATGTGCTCTATAAAATAAGCTTTAAGCGAAGCGTAACCGCGTCTTTGTAACGTTTATAACCGCTGAGATATAGGTGCTATACGAAGCTCCTATTCACCATTCGGCGCTGCACAAACATGCATTTAATTTAACTAATAATCGATGAATAATTAATTCCTTTGCAAGAAACCCGGGGATAAAAATTTCAGGAATCGATAGAAACGTAAGGAATTATAAAAAGGGACCTTTAAAGTTTAAAGTACTAAACGGAACATTTGAAACTCATAATGCTAATCTATAGGGCATGACGTTGCACATTTGCGTCAAATTGCGGTAGATTTCCGTACCTATGCAAAAATCTCATAATGTTAATCTATAGGACATGACGTTGCACATTTGCATAAAATTGCGGTAAATTTCCGTAGCTATGCAAAAATCTCATAATGTTAATCTATAGGGAATGACGTTGCACATTTGCGTCAAATTGCGGTAAATTTCCGTACCTATGCAAAAATCTCATAATGCTATTCTATAGGGCATGACGTTGCACATTTGCGTCAAATTGCGGTAGATTTCGGGAGGGGAAGGGGGGGTATATTCCGAAGGCACACGGCCAAGCTCAACCAAAGGGATGGTTGGTTGGGAGATGGATGGGGAGAGGGGTGGAAGAGGGATGGGGAGAGGGGTGGAGGTAAGGGGTTGGGAGAGGTTGGGAGGTAAGGGGGTTGGGAAGAGGAGTGGAGGAGGGGGATGGGAGAGGGTTTGGGGGTTGGGAGGAGGGGAGAGGGTTTGGGGGGTTGGGAGGGAGGAAGGGGTTGGAAGAGGGAGGGTGAAACTTGAAGGAGGGTGGGGGGGGGGAATGGGTGGGGAGGGGAGGGGTTTGTTTGAGAGAGGGATGGGGAGAGGGAAAGGGAACGGGGTTTTGAGCTGCAATTAAGACGCTTCCTCTTAGAAAAATAAGACAATGGTTGTCAATGGCAACAGCGTCGTGCACAGCCCAGGACAGAGGTTACGCAATTCGATTGTTACACAGTTTTGATTAAACAATAGACAATGGTTGTCAATGGCAACAGCCTCGTGCACAGCCCAGGACAGAGGTTACGCATTCGACTTCGCAACGTCGATTGGTGGCCAATCAGAACGCTTGAAGGTAACAGACAAACTGGACAAACAGAGCAAGAATCTTAATATTATAAATATATATATATATATATATATATATATATATATATATATATATACAAAAGATCAAAGCATCTGCAAAGCTTCACAGGCGCCGCTATAAATAGATCAACGTCGCCAGTTGAGAAACTGGTTCTATTGATAACATGATAGGTAGGGTGGGGGTTGTTTCTTTCGAGAAATCGTCAAGGCCACATTTTTTGCAATTGGAGAAAGGAGAGGGAGGGATGGGAGGATGCCGTTAATTTCGTCTTAGCAACCTGTCTTCCCCCTCTCCATCTCTCCATCCATCGAATGGCGTCGTCATCTGTGATAGGAACAAGGGTTCCTAATGCAGTTCCCGCGTCTTTGCCTCGGCGCCGTTTCCTGCGCCAGCGTCTGGCGCAACCGAATCGGCGCCGCGCGGATCCCTCGTGTGGCAATTAAGACGCTCACCAGAGAATCTTTTGCTTCCTCTTACTATTCGGTTCAGTCATTTCTCAGTTCTGACGAAAACGAAGAGCCCCCAAAAAGATATCTTTAGAAAACATCTGCTGCAGGTATTTGTGGTGACGCGTCGGTAGATGGCGGTTCCGCTTTCATCTCCTCTCTGCTGCACTCCTCCTCCTCCTCCTCCTCCTCCTCCTCTCATCTGCTCCTCCTCCTCCTCTTCCTCCATTCTGATCCTTTTTTGTTCGGCAGCTGCTTACACGGTTAATTTTCGATGCTAATTGGATAACGCGTTACTTAATGTCGGTCGATGGACGCGAATCCGACGCAGCGCAACACAACGCAACACGGTAACAGCAACGTCGTCAACGGACAACAACGGCCCACGGCGCCGATAGCTTTCCGGGAAACCCCAGAGCAGAGCAGGGCGTCAAAGGCGAGGCGAGCTGCTGACGTGTGGCAGGATTATATCCAGCACTGGCGAATGACGGGAACACGTGAAACGGGTCTGCTGTCATTCCTCGTCGTCGTCGTCGTCGTCGTCGTCGTCTTCGTCACCTCTACAGCTGTGACATCCTGAGTGCCCGTCATTCAACACGGACGCTAATCAGACGATGGCTGGGAATTACGAAAAACTGGCTGCCTCATTACGAATTCATAAACGCGCGAATCAAAAGCGCTGACTCGTACGTCGACTGCGTCTCGTAAGTCAAGCGATATTAAGCAAGAAATATAAAGTTGTCACTTCTAAAGGAGAGGAAGAGCATGATCGTCTGCGGTGAAGTAGTTGTCATTCAGGCGGTCAACTCTATATCCGGCAATTATCGAATAGAAGTAACGACTTGGGAAGCTGTCGTCTGACAAACAGTGTCATGCCCTCTGAAAAATGCCTTCGCAGCCGGCAGAACCTATTCTGTAACCCCACTGCATTTCTAATTGCCAAAAAGACGTCAAAAGACGACGGACGATTTACTGCTAAATATTCCAGAAGAGTTTTGCAATTTGCGTGCGTGGTTTGCACATTGCAGTACGAGAGAGAGAGAGAGAGAGAGAGAGAGAGAGAGAGAGAGATAGACAAAAGAGAGAGACATACTGAGAGAGAGAGAGAGAGATTCGAGAGAGAGAGAGAGAGAGACTAGGATACAGATTTCATTTGGTTTCGTGTTGAAGCAAACGGGACGGACGTGAAACTAGAAATTTAACTTTAAAAACAGCAGCAATCGAATTCATTTCTGTCAGTCGCATCACTCGACTACGGAGCCACGTGACATCATTCCATGTTTTAGACACAACCGGAAGAAGGCCGAGAAAAATCAAAACAATCAGAATTCAGTTTGGATGATTATGACGACGACGACGATGATGATAATGATGATAGGTCCTATCATCCTATGACTTTTAGTCTTAATTTTGCGGGCTTGACGCAGCGTTGACTGCTATACAAAGCCTAGTAATATATCAGAGGCCAGTTAAAATCCAGAGAAAGTTTCAACGTTTTATCGGATTAAAGCCGTTAACAGATCGAAGGCAGATGGGATCTGATTTGCGTGGTTCTTATAAAGGCACATCAGGTTGTATCCGCACAAATGGCTTCACAGGGACGCATCGTCAAAAGAGAAAATTGGCATCAGAAGAATCGACTTGCGCTATATCAGCCATCAATATTGCTAAAGACTTGAATACTCGACGATATTCCACGCGATCTCTCGAATATTCTCGTTCCACATGAACAGTTGAACACTCGAACTGACACATAATGGCTGCGTTCAAATGAAACGAGTCCCGGCCGTATTCGCCTTTAGTTGACCGAACATCTGTTACGATAAAAATTCGGCAACAGGACAAAGACGCATAACCAACGTTCAGGGATATTTTACACCCCTCCAACACGCCCCCAATTCGAGCCCTTTTTGCTTGTCAGGAATTTTCGGTAAGGATGGACCCCCAAAATATACCGATACTCCCAATTTACCATCCTAAAATAACCCTGGTAAGGATCATTGATTTTTCTAAAATATATAAATGATATCGATAAAGGATTAGCCTACTATCCGAAATTTCCAAGTTTGCCGATGACGCAAAGATGTGCAAAGATATTGACACTGATGGCGATGCTGAAATTTTACAGGAGGATCTAAAGAAATTGTTTCAATGGCCTGTGGACTGGCAGATGCTTTCTAATATAGGCCAGTGGTTCTCAAACTGGGGTCCGCGGTCCCACAGGGGACCGCCAAGCGGTTTCAGCGGACCGTAAAGAGATTACTTTCTCAAGATATTTCACCAACACAAAAAACACTGCTGGCTCTAAGAGTGCTGATTCCATTTGAATTTAAATTTGATGACTAGGATTAGCAAATTTCTGATCAAATAATTGATTGACAAAACAAGTAGCCCATGTGTTAATTACAGTTAATTTAAAATTCAAATTTTATAAGGTACGCGAGTCATCGCAAAAAAATATTTCTTAGGGACCACCATGCAAGAATTCCTAAAAAGTTTGAGAACCGCTGGTATACAAAAATGTTCTGTAACGCATGTTGGAAAATCTAATCATTGTAATGAATATGCTTGGAGGGGGATATAACCACTACAGAGGATGAAAGAGACTTGAGGTGATCATCAATAGAAGTGTGAATCCATCTCGACAATACATGGAGGCAGCAAAAAAAGGGCAAGCTGTGGACAAATAGAACAGTCTGGACGAAGAGGCATTAACAGTCGAAACAATAATCTGACTCAACAGTTTATCTGGAAAAACTAGGTTACTAAATATGGAGTTACTACAGTGGTTTTCTCACAGGCTGACTTAGCTTTCTAAACTACTTGAAATCACGTTATTATTAACGCTAGAAACGTCACTCATTACGTTGCCATATTATAATCGACATTTAGTAGTAGTAGTAGTAGTAGACTTCTTTAGCGCCATTGTATTAGTACATCTGCACCAGTCGATGGTCGCATACATTTAGCACTGCATAGTCTTTAGAGGAGTAAAATGTTTTTCACTTGAATTTTGTAACTAGAAATATTTAAATATTTTACACTTACCAGAAAAAAACTGTTGTTTTACCTTATGTTGGAATGACATTGTCCGATATTTTCACTAAATAAACTATACAATATTCAACTTTTCAACGGGTCATATGTGACAATGGAGTGGAAGTGGGCTAGAGTGCGCATGCGCTAGCGAGCGATAGATTTCTGGGTCTTGCCTTCGAGCTCTTCACTTCTCTCTTTATTGATACCTATTTCCCTGCTCCGTTCTCCGTTGTTTGTCCGCCAGGACGTGTCGAATGCTGTCATCGGTTCTCGGAACGATAGACGCGGATCGATGGATCGGAAATAACCGATCATTAAGGGTTTCATTCGTCAGCCAGGTCGAATCGATTTGGCAATGATATCAAACGGGCGCCCGGGTGTGGGGGTGGGGTGGGGTGGGTTGGGGAGGGGAGGGCGCAGCGAATCGATTCGAATTAGGACGATTATCGCTGTCAGCGGAGAGCTGTTTCACTGGTTCTCAGACGCGCAGAACAGAATAATGGCCGACTGTATGGAGCTGTTAGAGTTAGGAAGGATTTCTTACATAGATTCCAACACACATTTCGGCGTGATTCTTTCCTCTGGTTTTCTGACAGTGGCTAACTAATCGGTGTATGCCGGGTGAAAGTCAGACATTTCCCCAGGAATTTGCGTTGAGGGAAGGGTGTCCCACAATTGCAGGAGGCGTCAATGTACAGTGTTTCATCTACTGCAGATTCATTGGACCCAGGGGGAATAGAATTTGGCGGAGGGAGGTGGCAGGTTGGGCGTTTGATGCTCGGCCCCGAAAAAGGAAAATACAAGTAAAAAAGTAAAGTAGCAGACTGCTGAATGTTACCGTAACAACATCAAACATCGAATTGCTATGAAAAACCAAGCAGAGATGCCATGGCATATAGATAGGCCTATGAATGACAGTGCACTGCACAGCTCCCCGAATCATCAAAATAATTCTACAACTTCCACAAATAATCACGACAATGAATGGTGAATAACAAAACCATCCCAGTAGGATGACGATGACCATGACTATACATGAGTCAATCTGAAACTGGATGACATTTTAGAATTTTAAACGAATGGTTTTAACATCAGTCTGTTTTGGTGATAGCCAACACCACCCCTGGGAAGGGATGTTGAGGCAAGGCTGTCACAAACAGGGGCTGTAACCCCTGCTGGGGTATAGGAAAATCCCTGCTGAAAGTACACCTTTGGCTGAAAGAACAAAGGCTAATTGTTTGCGTACCTTTTCCTAATTGTTCTTTACGGTGTTTACGTATAACCAGGGTTTAATCTAGGCCGTTTCCGGGGGGGAAAATTGCCCTTTCCCCGGAAATTTCAAATTCCCCCGGAAATTTTGGCATACTACATCAACTAACAGCAGACCCCTAGCAGAATTCTTCCCGGTTTTGTCAGTTCTTCCCGGCTTTGTAAGTTTCCCCTGAAGTCCAGGAGTCTAGATTAAACACTGGCGTATAACAGACAATTTGATGATTTGATTCATTTCCTGCACTTCGAAATGATATTGATTTACCCTCATTGTAGCTTGCTCTTATTGCTCTTAGCACAATTTTCGATAACTCCATTTCTCCAGAAATTCAAGTCTTCCAATTTCTCTGCGATTCACCTGATTTCATGACTCACCTGTTTCCATAACTCTATTTATAACTAGGCTATATCGAGAGAGAATAATGCAAGAGGATTTAGCGAAAAAAAGGCCAACTTAATTAAGCGATCTAAGGTAATTCGTTCGTGAGCGAGAAAGAGAGAGACTTTTGAGATGTCACTAAAAGTGAAACAAAGTTTTTCTCTTGAACGAATTATCGTAAATCGTGTTATTTGGTATTTCGTTCGCTAAATCCTCTTACGTCACAAATTCAATGCCTCGATTTCGTCTTCTGTGCTTCCACTCTCCTTCCTACTTCTGTTGACTTTTCTACTAATTTTGTCAGTTGCTTTTTCTCAGTTGTTCTTAAATCAAAGAAACCCGCTGATCGCCAAAAGAGACACTCATTTGCTCCGCGTCAGTGAGTTTCAAGAGATTCCGGTGGCTAAGCAAATAACGACTCAACCAATTATGCAAATCCAAGTAGCCTACTTTTGAAGACTTGAAAGCTGCTCGAGAACTCTCTCTCTCTCTCTCTCTCTCTCTCTCTCTCTCTCTCTCTCTCTCTCTCTCTCTCTCTCTCGTCTCAGTGGCGGCTCCACACGGGGGGCCCGTGCCCCTATTGAGTGCCTAGCCCCCAGTGGCCCCCTGTTGGGACCCTATACTTAATACTACATACCTAACAACAAATGGTTGGCCTCCATGATTAGAAGTTGCCACCCTAACGGCCCCCCACTTGCCAAATCCTGGAGCCGCCACTGTCTACAGGGTTCGAAATAGAGCACTCCCAGTCATTTCATACTACACACTAACGCCATTGGCTGTACGAGAACGAGGGACATCAATTAAATGAAAGTCCTCCCGAATATCTTGTGGAAAGGCTAGTAGGGTGATCGAGGGAAGAGTCGCGTATTAAGATATCTGGTTCATTATGCAACAGGTCTTATAGGCATCAAAAACAAGTTTTATTATTAAATAGCTGTGTGAGAGAAGCCAATTGAAGGCCTGTTGAATAGAGGGTTTATTGGGCCTTGATATAGAAAAATCTAATCGATTTGAAGAAATTATCCGACAAAACCCATACTTTCCTCTTGCCCCATCTTTACTGCTTTAATATTGGACAGAAAAATCAATAATATCATTCTCAATTTCGATCTACAGGCAGTGGCGGCTCCACAGGGGGAAAAGGAGAACCCGTGCCCCCTATTGAGTGCCTGGCCCCTCCAGTGGCCCCCTGTTGGGACCCTATACTTAATACTACATACCTAACAACAAATGGTTGCCCACATGTTTAGAAGTTTCCACCCCAACGGCCCCCCACTTGCCAAATCCTGGAGCCGCCACTGCTCCGTCTCTCTCTCCGTCTCCCTCTCTCCGTCTCCCTCTCTCCGTCTCCCTCTCTCCGTCTCCCTCTCTCCGTCTCCTCTCCGTCTCCCTCTCTCCGTCTCCCTCTCTCCGTCTCCCTCTCTCCGTCTCCCTCTCTCCGTCTCCCTCTCTCCGTCTCCCTCTCTCCGTCTCCCTCTCTCCGTCTCCCTCTCTCCTCTCCCCTCTCTCCCTCTCCCTCTCTCCGTCTCTCCTCTCTCCGTCTCCCTCTCTCCTCTCTCCCTCTCTCTCCCTCTCTCCGTCTCCCCTCTCCCGTCTCCCTCTCTCCGTCTCCCTCTCTCCGTCTCCCTCTCTCCGTCTCCCTCTCTCCGTCTCCCTCTCTCCGTCTCCCTCTCTCCGTCTCCCTCTCTCCGTCTCCCTCTCCCCCGTGTGTGTGAGAGAGACAGCAACCACCATCTGGCCGTTGAATCGTTCTGCACTGCAGTCGTATTAATCTCTCGAAGAATTAGGCTGATGTCACCACGTCACCAAACGTAGAAATGTCCTGTGGCTTCTCTGGACACAAAAGGACACATTATCGTCGATTATTTATTACAAGGAACTAGTTCCAGTACTCCAGATCCCACACGAACACAGCGCGTTCGTTAACTGAGCGACGAATACTTCTAATCAGCCGGAGGGCATTGAAGCATCCAGTCACAGTCTTTGCCACGTGTGTCTTCATCGATACGGACAAGAGACTGTATAGCTTATCCAGGAATATCCCGAGGTTCCGCACCGACGACACCGGCTGCACGTCAGTTCCGTCGATGCGTATGCAGGTATAGACGGTATCAAATGTTTCTGCCTTTCAGCAGCCAACCAAAGGACCTCGGTCTTAGCAGCATTGAGCTGCAGCCGATGTGACCTCTCAGCCACTTGGACAACTCTGTCAAGCACAGCGTGATTCTCTGCTGGAGCAGTTCGGTTGTCGCAGGGGAACAGCTCTCGTAGACCTGTGTATCGTCTGCATACAGGTGGGCAAGCAATCCAAACCGCTGAACGATGCTCACTATGTCAGCGATGTAGAGCATGAAGAGAATAGGTCCCAGGACGGACCCCTGTCGAACACCGCGCAGTACCTGGCTCAGCGGCGTAGAGTTCGTGAGTTCTTGACACATCCAGTGGCGTAGCCAGGATTTCCGGAAGGGGATTGGTTTTGATCGTGACCAACTTTGGAATTGTTATTTATTTTTTATTTTTCCTTTTTTAGGAGCTGACAAGCAAAAAGGTCGTCGCCTTCATAGTCTTTCTATTTTCTATAGCACTTAGAAATTTTTTCAATCGACAGCCAGCCAGGGGGGTTAACCCCCAAAATCGCGTCCGAAAATGAAAAACGTATGGAAAACATGTAAACAATTTTTGTCGACAGCCAAGAGGAGGTTTAACCCCCAATCCTCCTTGGCTACGCCACTGGAAAAATCGATTCTGTTCCAATAATTCTACCTGCCTGTCTCCACTACACGAAATATTTCTTAGCAATTTTGTTCAAATCCCACTTCTGTTACCACCCAGAATAGGTCGGGTCATGGTCCCCCTTGCGCCCCCGTAGCTACGCCACTGATAGAACATTATCATGACGTACTCATCGGACCGGCAAAAGTAGTCGACGTCAATCGAAAGTCGTTGTCAACGAAGATCTATCGAGTTTCGGTCGGTCAACGTAAATTGCCTGCAGCGTTAACCGAGGGCTCGTGCTACCCGAGTCCGAGTCAACGGGCTTTGACTGTTTGTGGATCGCTTGTAGAAAACTGGTGGACAAGGCCAACGACTGGCTGAAGAAGAACGGAGACCTACAGGTGAAAACCTGCGAAACGGTCACCTGGATGTCCCACAACGCCAAGACACTCGGAGACGGTGAGCAGATGGTCCTGTCGAAGAGAATAGCAGAGAACGGATTTACCTTCTGTCTTCGGGGTTTAAGGTAATACTAATGCTAATGCTAATACTAATACTAATAGTCAGGGCTTTTTTGTGACGGTACGCGCCGGTGCGGCGTACCGGAACCTTTTTCAAGGTGTGAAAAAATAATTTTCTTGTGACTTTGCAGTTGTGATTTAGCTAAAAACTTTAAATACTTAATAAATGATATGCATCATTATGCTTCCAAAATCGCTTCTATGTTAAATTCTAGCCACAGACCACATAATCGTAATGGAAAAGTTAGGCAATCCACCGTGAGTACCGGCAACTATTTTTTTTTTACAAAAAAGCACTGCTAATAGTAATACTAATACTAATACTAATACTAATACTAGGCCTAATACTAATGCTAATACTAACACTAATACTAATACTAATCAGTGACGTAGCCAGAATTTCCGAAAGGGGGTTTAGGTTTTTGGTTTTGACCGTGACCAACTTTGGAAAAATCCTGACAAGCAAAAAACGTCATCGCCTCTAGCTTTTTAGCCGACAAGCAAAAAATCCACGCCTCTTACTTAAACCTTTACAGTCTATAGCCAAATGGGGGCTTTGACCCCCAAAGTCGCGTCAAAAAATTAAAAGTGCATGGAGACTCATTAAAGTTATTTTGTTTTCGACAGTCAAGGAGGGGTTTACGCCACTGGTACTACTACTACTACTGCTACTACTACTACTACTACTACTACTACTACTACTACTACTACTACTACTACTACTACTACTACTACTACTACTACTACTACTACTACTACTACTACTACTACTACTACTACTACTACTACTAATAATAATAATAATAATAATAATAATAATAATAGCTTGATTTTAAGTGGCTAAGTAGGATTTCTCATGCGTTTAAACTAACTACTGTCGCTCATGCATTCCTCTATTCCAACTTCTGTTTGACGATGCAGCTGTTTTCTGTGATTCTACGAATGATCAGTAATTGGAAACAGACCCGTGATGATCTGACTTAAACTTCTTTTTCTAAAATGAAAATAAATTGCAGTCGTTCGCATTGGAATCGGTGCAGAAAACCATGGTCTAAAATCAGATAATTAATTAAATCGTTATTTATCACAACAAATGTATTATTCTAGATAAGAACAGATAAGGCAACATTGAAGGTTTAACAGGTGTAACAGGTATTGGCATTGAATATAGGTCTACCGTCATCACGGAAGAAATAGTTTATACACAAACAAGGGTTAAGGTGTCCACATGTTTGCAAACGGTACTTGGGTAGATCACATTGCAGTTCTAGAGCAACAAAAATAAGGACTAAAGTATAAATCTAAAAATGTCAACATCTTATCTTCAAAGTTTAATGCAGAAGAACTTCGTTATAACGTACTTAGCAGGTCTGTAAAATTGAGTACGTCATATCCAAGGTACGCTTTATCCAATATCGTCCAATACGGTAGCGCATCACACGGGACCGTACACATTGCGACTTGTTATAACTGAGTCCGTTTTATCGAAGTTCTACTGTAGTCGAAATGACGTGTTGCTGTTCGTATTATAAACTGTACACGTTATATCGTTATATCGAAGTTCTACTGTAGTCGAAATGACGTGTTGCTGTTCGTGCTATGAATTACTGTACATGACGGTTTAGACATCTGCCGATCTCTGAATGACGACTGAGTTGATTTCTGTCTGTGAAATGTCAGGCTGTGGCTTGTGCCGCGTGTTGCAAACAAGCCGCAGACTATCTGCTATTGCGACTTCGTTCCAGACAGCGACAGTGAAACCATCCAGAGCCTCGTTTCCAGCGCCAACACAAAAATAGAACAGAACCACCTGAAAGGTAGGTCCCGCGCAGGGATATTTCTAGGATTGTGAATTTGGGAGTGTCGACCTCAAATTGGGGGGAGGTGTCCGGAGCTAATTAGTATGCATTTGTATGCACACCTTTGTCACATTACCACATTTTTGGGGGTGTCGACCTCAAATTGGGTGGGGGTATTGAGGAGGGGTGTTAGGGGGATGTAAAATATCCCTGGTCTCGCGACTGCCAACAGGTTGTTTTGCAAACTGATATCGGCTGCAATTATTAATACGCCCATTAAAATATACGATTGCTGCCTGAGCCGTATTATGGCGTTATAGAAAACCGGCGTTCTTATGAGCGTAATGATCACGGCGGTCGCAATATGTGTCGTCTAATTACCGTTGCGTGATGTCGATACTCTATGGACGCCATTTTGGAAGTTTACAAAATGACCGTTCAAAAAGACATCGGACATTCATGACTTTCCGTGGCTAGGAAAATGACGTCTGCAGTCTTAATGTCCGTCGTTTAATGACCGCCGCCGGACAACAACAGCTTTCGCGCCTTTTCCACTGACGTCACGTTGCCGACGTCACGAAGTCTTTACGGCGGCGTCTGAGATAATCGCCGTTGTCATGGAGACACCAGCAAAGAACTGGATTAGAAGGATGCTTCTTAAAAGGCAACGCATGCCAGATTACGCTGAACTTCTGGTAATAGGTCATAACAGCGGTTCTCAATCTGTGGTCCGCGGACCAAAAGTGGTCCGCGAGAGGGCGTCTAGTGGTCCGCGGCATATTGTGAAAAACAAAAAATTACTGATAACGTTTTTTTTGCTTGTCGAGCTTTTTCGGCAGACACTGGTTTCATATTTCTCAGGTGGTTCGCGAAAAATTTTTAACACTCAAAAGTGGTCCGCGAGACAAAGTGGTCTGAGAACCACTGGGTCATAACATTCAAAGCCCTTAGCAAATCAAAACGCAGTCATTTCGAGAAATGATGATGCTAGGAGTTCACCCGAATTCAGACCAAAGCAATTAGTTTCCTATTACAAGAGACACTAAGAACTCCACACACCAGCAGCAGCAGCAGCAGCAGCACGCAGCCAGCGACGATAGCGATGTTTTTTTCCTTTCGAAGTTAGTGGCTAAGATGAAGGCTTACAATGACGCGCACTGCAAAACAGATTCAAATGTTGCGTGCCGGAGGACGGAGTACTAGCAGTATATATCTTTGCATCGTTCAGGAGGATCTGCATGATGTCTATGACGCTTGGTTGTCAGCGTCTGGCAACTTAGAACGATCATACCGCAGAAGACAACAGACTGTGACAGATGACTGTATAGCGATCAACGCTCGCTAAATAATTATGATTGCCATGCATCTGCAGATTAGGTTTCGGATTTTTTGCTAAACGACGAATGCTATACAGTAGTTGGCATCCAACGTTTTGAAGCAGTATAGTACTAGTAGTATTGTAGTCAAAGCGTATTGGTTGTATACTTATAACTTCACCATGTACAGGTAGACACGAGTATCAAATGCCAAGAAACAGGTAAGCTTTAACCAAAATGAAATCAAGGTGCAAGTCGTGACCCATGCAATCTTATAGCAACAAGCAGCCTAAATTAATGCCTGTAAGTGTCCGCCGTAACTCCAATCATTCTTTTAAAGTGCATATATTGTATAGATCTCATATAAAGAGTCATCCATCCATATTACTCATCCGACTCATCTAGTGTCTAGCAGTGAATGCTGCCATGACCTGCAGTGCCAAACTAATTATTGTCGCCGAAACTATGACGCTTTGGAGCATTAACTGCGCTCTATATATCAACGGAATTGCGCCTACAAAAATTCACCGAATTCTCGCACACCATAGACATTATGTAGTATTATTAACAATGATATACACATATTAATTATATTAATTTATAATTTATATTGGTAAACACACACACACACACACATACACACACATATATATATATATATAGCGCTTTTGGAGCAGGTATCGTAGTAGATCTACAATAACTGCAGATCTACAGATCTACAGTTAATCTACAGCTGAAATATCTATAGTCGAAGTGTAGTGGTCAGCTGGGCAAGGCCAATAATCCAGATACCAGAGTGGACGTGGCGAAGCAGCAAGGCAGACTACGATAAACGTATTATCTTATGCAATTCAGTCGCCCCTGTGTACTGTAAGTGGATTAGCAAAAGCACTTGGCATGACTCGATTTAGAAACGCTTCGTGGCACAATCGAGTGTCACGGTTGTCAACCATGCAGGGTTATTTCTAAGATTATCAATTTGGGGAGGGGGTGGTGTCGGTATATTCTGGGCAGTGGCGGCTCCACCGGGAGGGCCAGGGGCCGTGCCCCCTATTGAGTGTCTGGCTCCCCAGTGGCCCCCCTGTTGGGACCCTATACTTAATGCTACATACACGAAACAACAAATGGTTGCTCCCCCCCATGATTAGAAGTTGCCACCCCAACGGCCCCCCACTTGCCAAATCCTAGGGCCGCCACTGATTCTGGGGTCCCCTGCCGAAAAAGTCTGACGAGCAAAAAGGTCATCCCAGGCTCAGATTGGGGAGGGGGTGTTGGGAGGTGTTGTCGGTCTCAGAATGGGTTTTCAGGGGTGTTAGGGGATGTAAAAATATCCATGGTGCCAACGTCACAGGCACGCATACCGTACCCCTCCCGTGGATCGAGCGAAATGGCGATGACGCTATTTCGATGCAATCTGTCGGAATTTTTCCATATTTTCCAGGTCAGATTCTGACGGTGGAGACTGTTGAAGTTCCGATCGTTAACGGAGACATCGGAAGCGGAGTAACTGCCTGGAAGGAGTCGGCCAACCACGACAGCCCCTACGCCTTCGTTCTGCGCGTCTTCTACAACAGAGAAGCCAACGGGAGATTATACGGAGCGGAGAGAATCGTCATCGGTAGGGGCTTAAAAGTCTTCAGCGACAGGCCGTGAGGCTATTTCTGGAGTTAAGACTTATCCATCTTATTTGCAGTATTTCTAAAAATAGCAAACATACGTTATTTTTAGTTGTTTTTTCTGGAGAAAAATTCAGATGTCTGAATTATTTGACTGGCTGTTCTGTGGTTCTTCGGAGCAGAAAGTCTTGGCTTGGGATGGAGTGTTCATATTATAAGTGATCTATAGCAAAAGATGGATAAAAATTTCAAAAATTCAGCTCCCAAGGAAAAACTGAATTCTTCTTTCAGTAGACCATAGCGTTCAACCACACACACACACACACACACACACACACACACACACACACACACACACACACACACACACACACATACACACACACACAAACACACACATATATATATATACACACACACGAGGGGATGGTTAAACATAACGACAGTCAGGAACAAACAGGATCATCTGGTGGTCTCAAAAGTGGAACCGCTGATGGAAAATGCAACATACTGGGTTAGGTTAATTGAATTTGAATAGTAGGCCTACTATATAGGCTAGGCCTATTACTAGAATTAGTGAATTCGTTCATTCAGTTTTAAATGCTCACAAAAATTAACCTGTTTAATTTTACGCCTTTAAGCAATTACTCAGAAAATCTAATCGCTTGCATGCATGACAGCACTCTGTCAGTTACGTGTCTCATACACAGTGGCGTCGCTAGGGTTGGTGTCACTCACGACACTCAGTGCGGTAAAATCGTGGTGTCACCCGTTTAGACTTGGATCCTCTTCTAAATCATCCTTATTTTTTCCTTCTCAAATGCCGTGACAAGCAAAAAAGGTCATCCTTGTTTGGGTGTCACCCCCTCCCCTAGATGGTGTCACCCGGTGCGGTCCACACCCCTCCCCCTCTGCACCCCCTCTCGACGCCACTGCTCATACATGCCATGCCTTGTACTGGATTCAGGTCTACAGGACATGATACCCCTACCAACTGATGATACATACGAAGGATTCGAGGATTTGATGGAAAGGACGAATAGCTGGTTAAAGGACAAACGAGATTTATATGTCACTAATCTTCAATCGGTCATGGTTCAGAAGACCGATGGTTAGTATAGTCAGCATTCGTCATAGATCAGGTTCTACTGTATTTCAGTGCAACCAACCGTACAAGTTATTATTGAGGCAAGATAGTCATTAGGAATTCCACCAAGATCGCTTAATAAAAACTCAGGTCTTCAGATGTACTGGAGTAAGTAAGTAAGTAAGTAAGTGAAACATTTTTGGTGTTGTTTTAATAATGCACTGTTGAACAATCGATGCGGGTTAAAGGTGATTCTTGATTATTAATTCCTTGTAGCCCGCTGCCATTGTCAATCTGAGTCGGTTTGATAGAAGCTGATTCTAGCTTTTAGAAAAAGGACGCACAATAGACAGAATGAGCGTCAGGCTTAATGTCAAACAGTGGCGATCCACCGGGGCCAGGGGCCCCGTTCTTGATTATTGAGAGCCTGGCCCCAGTGGCCCCCTTGGGACCCTATGTTAATGCTACATACATTAAACAACAAATGGTTGGCCCCCATGATTAAAAGTTGCCCCCAACGGCCCCCACTTGCCAAATCCTAGAGCCGCCACTGGTCAAGAGACATTCACCTGAGCGACCAATCGGAAGAGAATTCCGGAAAATTGGTTGAGAACACAAAGGAGTATTCTATTGATAGTGATATATACATGGTCATCGTCGTCGTCGTCGTCATCGTCGTCATGATCTTAATCGCGTCATCATTTTTGTTCTACTTGGTGCGCGTTCTTGTTCCGAGGTCCTCATTCGGAGACCGGAAGTGCCTGTTACTACAGTCAGCCAGGAGTGAACAGACCGCTTCCGGTGGACTTCTTTCGAATCCTGAGAATCGCCTTTCTGAAACCGGTCGGTGACCTCCTGGTCGACCTCCCGGTCATCTTTCCTCTCACCTTCGAGACGTTCACTCCAGAGCTGATCAAGTCGAAAGAACTGGGAATAAGTCACAAAGAACGACTGGAAAAGATGAAGGAGACGTTCGCGAAAGTGATCGCGTTCCTTCAGAATTCAGGTAACCGCTTCTTATTAAGCTAAGACACGAAAAGAACTCATCTCTCTCTCCCTCTCTGTCATTCTATTAATCATTCCTCGATTTCGTTTCCCTTCAAGTTGTCACAGAGACGTTCATGGGTTGGGTTAACCCATGGGTTGGGTTGAGTCAGACTTTTCCATGTTAATGGTGGGTTGGGTAAGAAAACAAGTCATGGTTTAAGAAACTGTAATGTATTGCAGTGGGTTGGGTTGGGTCAAGTAAACCTATTATCGGCATGGGTTGGTTTGGAGATTTGATGGGTTGGGTTGGATTGGGTTATAAAAAATGAACCCATGGACATCTCTGAGTTGTCAGTCTTATATTTTCCTGCACCTGTTTCCCCTTCTACGTTTCTTTGCACCCATTTCTTCCTCATTCCTCCACACAGTACCTCCACTTTCCTCCTTCCGTTGCTACTTGCATTTCTTCTTCTTCTTCTTCTTCTTCTTCTTCTTCTCCTTCTTCTTCTCCTTCTTCTTCTTTCTTCTCTTTTTCTGCTTCGCTTCTTCCATTTCATAAATTGTTTCCTTCTAACTCCCTTTCTCCGTATTCTCCTCAGTTGATTCAATCTTCCTAGATGTCAATTTTTGGGAACTTTCTTATTTTGCTAAAAATTGCTTCGCTTCATTCTGGCCATATATGAGAGAACAGGGAAAAACAAACTCCCAACATACTTGACTAAAGGCGGAACTAACTGATGTGTGAACCTGTTTTGACTGAATCGAAAAGATACTAAATATTCTTCGCCTTGGTTAACTCCTACACGACTCTCAGACCAAAGACTACTATTATAGTTTGGCGACCAAAGACTACTATTATTTGCACGCATCTAGGAAACACGATTATAGTAGTTCCTGGTATAAGTATACGAACCGCAATGGTCAAAATCACTGTATTTTCTTGAAAAGTCTTTACACGAGAGCAATCGAATATTAGACTTCGCTCCTACCTCTGGCGCTATATAAATTGCTCCGAGAGTGCACCGTTCAACGCAAGTGCGAAGATCAACAGAGAAAAGTGCAGTGCAAATAAAATCAGTGACGGCGGCGGCGGCGGCGGCGGCGGCGATGACACTCGGAGCGTTCGACTCGTGAGAGTTTGCTCACACTGACGGCTTCAAAATCGTCGACATTCGTGTTACAGTGGCGCTACCTAAATTCGACAAATAGTCGCCATTTGCGCCAATAGACCGGCCATAAAACGGGCATAAAGTGCAGAAGAAGAAGAGACACAGGATGTCACCAGGGGCGTAGCCAGGAATTTGATTTGGGAGGTATAAATATTTGTTGGGGGAGGGGTATAAACCTTTACTATAAACCATATAAACTACATATAAATCACATAAAAAACTGTAAGGTAGACTGATTGGGGGTATATATACCGATATACCCCCGTCGCTACGCCCATGGACGTCACTAAATTGGATTGCGGATGAGTGAAGATTGGCCGAGGTCATCGTATTCGAACAAACGTTTCAACGTAATTAGTCGTCGTCCATGAACTGAGATCGTGTGCCCAAGGTAGTGCGGTTTACTTAAAATGCAATGTTTAAACAGTCGTAGGAGTAGACCTTTCCTTCTTAGACACTTAGGGTGAAGGAAGGCACGGAGAACCAATTCCGCAACTGGAGAAGTGGAGAGAAAAAGAGTTAGAGGGAAAAGAAAGAGAAACACCTATTTCGATTGCCTACGAAGAGGAATAGAGGGGCAAAGGACAACATCGAATTGATAAGATATCAAAATCGAACAAAGTGGAAATTCGTGGTCGCTAACGTAGCAATACACAGCACCTGAAGAAGAAGAGGAAGAAGAAGAAGAAGAAGAAGAAGAAGAAGAAGAAGAAGAAGAAGAAGAAGAAGAAGAAGAAGAAGAAGGATGAGGTAACCAGTAGCGGTTCCACATGGGGGATGAGTGGGGATGCATCCTCCCACCGGACTTCCGGATATTTTTTCTCGCTTGTGAAACCTATTTTTGGGTAAAAGTGCGGTAACACTACGGGAAAAAAACTGAGGATGACTTTTTTTGCTTGTCAGTCTATCTTTCGGTAAAAATGTAGTAAAATTATTAGGAAAATATTTTACCTTTTGTCAGCTTTTTTCGGCAAAGTTTATTGATTTTTTCCTTCTCTTTTTACCCCCTCCCGCCTTCCCACCAACTTCCTATGAATTCATTTCATCCCCCCACCAAGAAATCCTGGAACCACTGGAGGTAACCAGACCTTTCCTGATCTAAGCAACCAACGATAGCGAAAGAAGACAGCATTTGGCGGGTTGAAAAAACTCTATAGAGAAGTCTTTCATAGTGTTAAAGATCTCACCACGGTTGCTATAAATTAATATTTAAGTTGTAGCGTTGGCTTTAAACTCATACTGGCTTCCTACAGTGGTTCCTAACCGTTTTATGATTGCGTACCCCTCAATCAAGTATAAGAGAGCGTAGAGCCCCAAGCAGCATGCCTTCTCTGAGGGTTAGAGTTTTTTTTATCCCGCAATGTACTGAGAAATTAATGAACTGCAATAGACATCTGTCAGAGATCGTGCACATGCCAGAAAGTTATAATTTTATTTTAGAATGTCTAATTTAGTACAGGAATTGCCCAAGTATCCGTACAGCGCACAGAGTACATTGAAGTAAAGTCATTAAAACAGACTTCATTTCCAGATCATTCTACGTTCTCCCACAAAGTCTTCCAAAGTCATTAAAGAAACACCCCAATGCAGATGTAGGCAAACTTTTTCTTCAAAGGGGCAAAGGGGCGCATGGAACTAAATAGGTGGGCCGCACACACAAAAAGCCAAAATGTTTATAATTTCAAGTGGGTGAAAGAGACATTTTAAGTACTTTTTCTTAATCGGAATCTATTATTGCAAAGTCATAATGCAATGCAATAGCTGCAATGCCATTTTTCGCTTGACAAGACATTTTGGGGAGAAGTTGGAAGCGCGATTCTTCTTTACCCCGGGCGCTGCCAACGCTTTCTAAGATTTTAAAATAAAGTGTAATGTTTCCATAAAATAACTGCAAATATTATCACTTTCTGCTGGTCGTATGCATACTGTACTTTCTAAATGATCTCGCGGGCCGCATAGAATCCGGTGGCGGGCCGCATGCGACCCGCGGACATTAGCTTCCCCACTCCTGCCCTAAGGGGTGCGAATAACCCCGGCTAAGAACCATTACACTAGACTCATGACTTGAATACTGCTAATAGTATGCTCATCTATACTGTGTGTGTGTGGCTGGTTTTTACTACAGCAGGACTAGCGTTGTTACTCGTTTCATTGCAAGATCATATCGCGCTTCTTCGAGTCGCCGATTGGATGCGTCGTGACCTTATTACCTACTTGGGTCAAAGGTTAACGATCTAAGCCGACCTCTCGTCGTCGTCGTCGTCGTCGTCGTCTCGATACGAAGACGCGCTGCTACCGACGGCCACGCCATCCATTTTGGGGTTGGGCGGAGGAGAGGAAGGGGCAGGAGGGACGACGTTTGGGACGGGGAGTGGGAGGTAAGGGGCGTGAACGAGAAGAAGGGAGAAACCCTGGGCACAGCCGCGAGGAGTGATATGGGCAGAGATAAGGGCAGGGAAACCCGGAGCCCAGATGCGCTTTTCCCCCGACGCGTCGAAAACTCACGGGACGATAATATCAGCGTATATGCGCCGTCAATTTATGCTGCGCTAGATTCTGAAGATCAATCGTCTTTATGCTGGACGATGGACGCCCCCCCCGCCTACAATACCCTACTGCTGCTGCTGCCTGCTAAGGGGAATAGTATGCGAGTCTTAGCGTCGTCAAAGACACTAACCTATTCTCACGAGCGTAAAAACGATCAACAAAAGAATAAAATAATATATGGAATAATATACATACTTACATACCGTGTGTATGTGTGTGTTACGAGAAAAATCGATGTGGGTCACGTGGTCACGTGAAGATGAAAGCGATTAAGAAGTGGAGTAGCCCAGGAGAGTAATTGATTGGTCTTTTCGTTACAATTGCCAAAGATCAAGAGTGCGTCTGTGCCTGCAGTCTGCATCTTGGCTCTGATGTCCGTACATTGACTGACTGAGATCATATTTATCATCCTATACAACTGCAACAGCAGCAGCAGCAGCTGCAGCAGCATGTGGCAAATGGCAAATGGCAACTGGCCCATTGCCCAGGCGCTTTAAGCGACACGAAGACTCGACAGATTGATTAGAAAGTCCTAAACTTGGCATCTGACGGATCTGGTCTCTAAGAAACCGAGTATCTCGACTTGCCTCTGTCGCTGTTGCTGCCCTGACGGGCACTTTAGCTCATTAATAATTCATATTCTGAACCTATTCTCAAGATCATTTTCAGAACAATTCTACAGAGTATATTTTCATCTTCAAGCTAATAACCTTTCCCAAAGTATTTCTTCTTGTCTCTATTTTTGAGCGCATGGACTCGATTTAAAACACTACTACTACTACTACTACTACTACTACTACTACTACTACTACTACTACTACTACTACTACTACTGCTGCTGCTGCTACTGCTGCTGCTGCTGCTGCTGCTGCTGCTGCTGCTGCTGCTGCTGCTGCTGCTGCTGCTGCTGCTGCTGCTGCTGCTGCTGCTGCTGCTGCTACTGCTACTGCTGCTGCTGCTGCTGCTGCTGCTGCTGCTGCTGCTGCTGCTGCTGCTGCTGCTGCTGCTGCTGCTGCTACTACTGCTGCTACTACTACTACTACTACTACTACTACTACACCGTGATCACGAAAATCAGGACCCCTAGATTAATGAGTATAACTTAACTACCCTTCGACCAATCATGCTGAAATTTTAATTATATTAGGCCTAGGAGGCAGTCTCGATCCTCAAAAAATATTTCGCCTCTACGCTGCAGCTGGTACAAGAAAGAAGGACATCTCTGGCGCTCGTCGTCTGCGTAATCATCCGACTTTCACCGAGTCCTTAATGGTATCAGTTGGCGTTTCAGCACTCGGTCGTACAGCTATTCACTTCGTCGAGCCGGGGGTGAAAGTTAACGGACAGTATTACAGAGACGTTCTACTGATGCAGGGACTGCTGCCGGACACCCGAACTTTCTCAGATTATTACACATTCCAACAGGACGGCGCACCGGCACACAGAGCTCGAGAGACAGTTGAACTGTTAGGTAACGAAACGCCGGACTTCATTCCGCCTACTCTCTGGCCACCCAACAGCCCGGATTTGAATCCGGTGGATTATAAAATTTGGAGTGCTATGCAGGAGCGTGTTTACCGAACGAAAGTCCGTGATACTGAGGACCTGCGACAACGTATCATGCAAGTGTGGGACGAGATTGATCAAGGCATCATTGATGCGTCATTCAAGCAATTGCGTAGGCGTCTTCGTGCGTGTAGTGCAGCAAATGGCGGACCGTTTGAACACAAACTATGAGTGGAATATCATTAGAACTATCTAAAGTACACGTACTACAACTTTGTTGAATATTAGTTGACTTTTCGTTGAGTTATATTCATTAATCTAGGGGGTCCCGATTTTCGTGATCACCGTGTACTGTTACGGTTTTAGATTCCCCCTTTGCCCCGCTGCCCATTCCCCAGCTGCTTCCCCTCCAGTTGGCCGAACGGCGGCTCTTGGCCCTGTGGAGCGCTTGCCCGTGGGCCCAAGGGAGAAATGCGCCACCTAGCGGCCAGCTACTATAAAAACCCCAAACAGACGACATTCAAGGCTTTTACGACGGGTTTCGTGAGTCTGCTGATCCTCTTCTGGGAGTCGCCTTCGTTGGGTCCTGCGCCCTTGAACGCTTTGCAGTAAGTTGCTATTTTCATTGCCCCGTTTGCCCCCCCCCCCAAGAGACTATCCTGAGCCCGCATTCAGTATTATCTATTCTGTAGCTCTAGTTTAGCTGTATCATTTACAATAAATTCCATTTGTGGAAGATCTTTGTTTGCTCTAGCTAGGAGTCGTGGAGTTTTCCCTATAATTATTCTTCATTGCCCCTGTCGCTTGCCTCAACGGAAGCGCCTTACCCAGCCTTCCACTCAGCTATCGCCGTAAGAAGTAGGATTTTACACCTAGGGAGTTGTAAACTGGCCATCCTGGTAGATTCCGGTTTCATCACTCCCATCCTACCCCATCGTCACCCCATCCCACCAACCTTACCCTACCCGATTTCGTAACACTACTACTACGACTATTACTACTACTACTACTACTACTACTACTACTACTACTACTACTACTACTACTACTACTACTACTACTACGACTATTACTACTACTACTACTACTACGACTACGACTATTACTACTACTATTGTTACTACTATTGCTACTACTATTGCTACTACTATTACTACTACTATTACTACTACTACTACGACTACTACTATTAACGAGGTCAATCTTAATAGCGCAGTGGCCAGTGGGCATTGCAAAAGCCAAATTGTGACAGTTGTGCAAACAAAAAACGCAAACAAACAAAAACTTGCAAACAAAAAACGCGTCCCGTCAAGCTCTTTCCTCTTCGGTGCAATATCCTCGATTTCATAATACTGCCTACTTCCTCCCAACTATTCAACGGATTTGCACACATCCCATGACCGGTCCCAGTCCGAATGGGGGTGGGGACCGGCCCCCGTGACTCCGTGGCTGCCCCAATAAGATAGACATAGATGTTTATGTATTTGCAGTGCTATTTTTGCCGGAACGCCATTCCGGAAACTTTTTTCTCCAACGCTATCGATGCGCAAAAATCCGCGTTTTATTTAAATCCTAAGCCACAACGAGCTATAATAACAGTGGTAAGAAGTCTAAATTTAAAAAAATAAAACAAATCGACGAGTTCTGCTATGGCCTCTTTTTGTAGATTCTAGAAAAAGCACTAATAACGTCATTTAGCCATTTAGTCCTTTCGATTTTCCCCACACTTTGTCAATGGTCTTCTCAGTGTCTGAGCATTGCGTTATACAGGTCCTGTGACATTCTGATTGGTTTGACAGGAGCGGAAGTCCTTGGCGCCGAAACAGTGGCCAATCCGATGCAAATCTTTCCACAGGCAAACGTTCGCATTCTGCCTCCATCGGACGAAATCAGATTTCTACTCACAATCAGGTAAAGTTTCTGACGGATTTATTTGACAACGCATTCCCAACTTGGACGACAACGCAGTTTCTTCATTATACGATGCCCTGCCCCACGGGTGTGAAATATCATCCGCTGTCGTCGTCATGACGCTCAAGTAATTGAATTCGTCGAACGGAATTATGTAAACATTTTAATTCGGAAAGACGTGTCACTGACAAAATAAAGTCATGACGAGTTGTCACGCCTTGAATTCGGGGCTCCTGCATGAGTGAAATTGAAAACAAGCATTCAAGAGAAGATAAATCGGGGGCATAGCGACGGGGAAGGGGGTATATCGGTATATACCCCCACCCCCAAATCAGCCTATCAAAGTTTTTTATGTGATTTACATGTGTTTATATGTGGCTTATATGGTTTATGTGGTTTATTGTTAAGATTTATACCCACCCAAAATATTTATACCCTCCCAAATCAAATTCCTGGCTAAGCCCCTGAGAAGAATGTCGATTGGTGGAACGAGTGTCACTCATTAAACCAGTGCTTAGCTATTTTCTTAGCTGGTCTTCGACTCTTCGCTCAGTGTTTTGTCCAGACTCCAGGTATGGGGAAGGATTGACTTGGCTGGAGGGGAAGAGACTTAGTTCAATGCAAAAATTTGTGACAGTGCCTAAATTTTTGGAAGGGAATTTTGAGGGGTTTTGGGGGGATCTTTCCCTAACATTGTCTTCGCTCTACCCAGTAGCTTCAGTTTCCTTTCAAGAAACCACTAGCAGATGCGGAGCTAGGGGCGGGAAAACATATGTCCCCGGGCGCCGAGGTGGGGGGGGGGACCCAAAATCTGGTTTAAGGTAGCAAAAAGCAAAACAGAGGCAAACCAAAATCATCAATATAGTTGTATTGGCCGTCCGTGCTCACATAACTAACCTAACGACCTTTTTCGCTTTTCAGGATTTTCGTGAAGCTGAGGGGGCGCCATCAAAATGTTTTGTCTCCGGGCGCCGGACACCCTAGCTCCGCCTCTGACCTCTAACGCACCCAGGAAGATTTACAGAGGGGCGGTCCCACCTATTAGGGCTAAACTAGTTGCATGGAGAGACTTGTGCAAAATCGACGAGAAAATTTTATCTTGGGTAGGGTGCATGCCGATAGGTTTTCATATAGTATGAAAGGCTCATTCTTTGCCATCTTGTCCTCTAGTAGACTTGTTTGCTTCCTTGTCTTTACGTCGACAAATACTAAGCTTTGCAGTTAACAAGATACAGAAGATGGCGTTTAGATGATGTTGAGAAAGGTAGAGGGTTAAATTCTGAAACCAAGGTTGGTGGTCGAATTGTTTTCTAGGCTCTATCTGACGGGAAAAGCAAACCGCATCGTCGACTGCAGCGCTCGGTCGATCAGACGAGCATCGGTGTCTTCGGGAAACAAGGCCGCATCAGCAGCAGCAGCAGCATCAGCAGCAGCCGACGACAGCGACCATCCCGGGCCGATCTTCCTGCGTCACGTCGTCAACCGACGCTTCAAGTATCGCTGGCTCGTCCTCGCCATCACGGCCATCACGTGCATGACGACGATCGTCATCGTCAGCGTCATCTACAGTAACCTATGATGAAACTGCTGGTGCTGGTGCTGAAAGATCGCACTCCTCTTTTTCTCTCTCCTTTTCTCTTTCTCTATCGCTCTCTCTCTCTCTCTCTTTCTCTCTCTCTTTTTCTCTCTCTTTCTCTCTCTCTCTCTTTCTCTCTCTCTTTCTCTCTTTTTTCTCTCTCTTTATCTCTCTCTTTCTCTCTCTTTATCTCTCTCTTTCTTTTTTCTCTCTATTTCTCTCTATTTCTCTCTCTTTCTCTTTCTCTCTCTCTTTCTCTTTTTCTCTTTCTCTATCGCTCTCTCTCTTTCTCTCTTTTTCTCTCTCTCTTTCTCTCTCTCTTTCTCTCTTTCTTTTTCTCTCTTTCTTTCTCTCTTTCTTTCTCTTTCTTTTTCTCTCTCTCTTTCTCTCTCGCTCTCTCTTCTATTTCTTTGCTCATTCCCGATATTCCGATGTCAATCAATTGACCGTCGTCGAGGATCGTTTGGGCGCCCCGACCCACCGACGGGGAGGCTTCGAAGGGAACGGCGATGTTCTTCTGGATCGCAGTTTTGGTTTAGTCGTGGCCACTCATCAGAACATCGAACTATTAATCTATGCGATCGACGCGGTTGAGCCAAAGAAGCGTCTATTGGTGAAATGGAGTCCACGCCGTGGAACGTTTTGCATGCTGTTTTTGTTAATCGTTTTTTCTATGTGGTCAGCGTAGGCGTAAACTTGGATGAAAACGTGGGGCCCAACTCACACGCCTTTCCATTTCCCTAGCTTAGCCCATGAAAAAGCGTGTGTGCGTGTGTCGGGGGGGCGGGGGGGAGAGGCTCGAGCCTCGTTGAAGTTTACGCCTATGGTGGTTAGTCTCAGGCACTTTGAGGAGATCATGATATTTTGCATTGATCGTTACAAAAAGTGTCTAATAGAATTTCAATCGGTCGTGTCCTCCTGGCGTTGCACCACGAAGTCTACAATGGTTTATCTTGTTTGCGGACTTCCCTTCGACTTCTGCGTGACGGCGGCGCATTTGAAGTCATTCTTAGATCATCCACAATCAGTTCTACCTGTAGAACAAGATGAAACCACATAGGCAAAGGATTTCTATAGCGCCGTATATATGCGCTGATGTTTAATCATAAAGAAGGTCGGTCCCTCTGAGATAATCTACCTGATTATCTGTTCAGATAATCTGTCTGGGCAGAGGATAACCCAAAATCCAGACATCGTAGATTTCGTCCCCGATGGACGTTAGTGATTGTTGTCTATGCTATCCAAAAAACCATTATAATACAACACACACACACGCGCGCAATATGAAAACAGATTTTCCGAAGGTGAAAACATTTTCCTCGGTCTAAAACTTTCCTAATTAAAGTCATTTGAGTCCGGTGTGTATGGATAGGAAGATAGAAGAGTGGTAACGTTAAACAGAAAAACGAAAATTTTGGGCCTAAATCATTACATGAGGCGAATTATTTTATCAAATGGCTTCAAAAAGAGAGTAATATGACGATTCATTGATGATATTTTCCGACTGTAGGCCTAGATAAGGACTTTGAAAGGTCAAAGGTTGCCATTAAGCAATCGATGTCATTTCAGCGTATATAATACGTTCAGTAACGTCGTCTGTTTTCTTGGTTTGCGCCGCTAATGCGACTGAAGCGCCCTGGACGTGAATTCGATTGAGACAAATTCTGTCTTCTGACGTCGAAAATGGCGGCGCCTTCTTTAGCCTTCGATCAAGTACCATCAACGCCATTCACTCTACAGCGCACGCTCAGATGCCAAATTCTCTTCTTATCTGATATTCGTTATCTCTCGTGCTTTGATTTCATTATCATCGATTGGCCGATGATGATGATAATAATAATAATCGGCTAAGCCTGTTTAACGATGTATTGCGTATATAGGCCTATCACTAAACGACTGCGAAAGAAAAGCGATTCGCCAAAAATACGTAACTTAAAATGAAATCTCTAAAATCATGATTTCAACTGATTGCGTTGGACCTGATGGCATAATTATTGTCATTGCGATTACTTAGCAGCATATCATCGAGTCATCATCGTCGTCGTCATCGTTGTCATCATCATCATCATCATCTTCAGCATCATCATCATCATCATTGCCATCATCATCGTCGTCATCATCATCATCATCATCATCATAATCATCTTCATCCGACAATCGTATCCTATTACGCACTGTCATCATCGTCGCCGTCATCATCATCGTCGCCGTCATCATCATAATCATCATCATCGTCATCATCATCATCATCATCATCATCATCATCATCATCATCATCGACAATCGTATCCTATTACGCACTGTCATCATCGTCATTATCCTACGGACTAATGCAGCTTAGATGCTTCAGACAGTGCCTGCTATGCTGGTCGCTGTCACCGATCACTAATATTCGTGTACGCATCCGTGGTCTTTGATTAATTAGCCATCGCGTTGTCTGGCGATTTTCGCATTGTAGATTGTGTCCACATCATTTATCATCGATTCATCGTACGGTCATTCTGATTTTCAGTGCGTTCTTTGACCTCTACTCTTCTCCATAATAATTGCTGACATAGAGAGAGTTTCTATTGTATCATGTATTGTTATTATACTCATTACTCTGTTCAAATGTGGAAAGTGACGTTATATCGTTTAAGACGTGTCAGCGTATTTTCATCATGATATTGATACCTTGATTAGTCAACATACGTGATTAGTAAACGGACTTGACAACATGCGCGCTGTATCATATTATACAACTAACAGCTGAACTTACATTCTCATCTTTTCAATTATGACAGAATTCTGAAATGTTATAGCCCATTATATATATATATATATATATATATATACTGTATAATATATGTATATATATACTCGTGAAATGTTAAGGCCCATGCATATATATATATATATATATATATATATATATATATATATATATATATATTCATTTATGTGGAGATGGTACCATAATATGCTATACTATACTATCTATTCTTCTACTATGCATGGAGTCTATATATTTTTAAGAACTTTCATTTTTTTCAAATTATAACCTGTTCGTCAAATTTCACATTTGCAGTCTTCGTTCTTTGTAAAGCAACATCCTTAACTGTAAAAACGATGCCGCAATTACGGTAATCTATTATTTTTTATTTGCTAAAATACCCTAAAATTGCATTCTAGGGAACTGCGTTCCGTGGTCAGATTAGGCCTATGTCTTTAGGCCTACAGTATGTATAGCCTAGGCCTAGAGGCTAAAATCTTTGACTTGCTAAACTGCACCGTTCAAAACGGCAACGTTTTGCTTTAAAATTATATTCGTAGTTGAAAACGCTAGAAATTAAATATATTCTTCAATCTCGAATAACAATTGAAACTTGAAATTATTTTCATTTTCATGTTTGAATCTGGCTTTCAAACTAGTCGATCGGAAGTAGCGACGCCACCTGGCGAATCTTGCAAATCGTAAAGACAGAATAATTATTGTTTCTTTCGAAGGTTCAAAGAGGCAGTGAACACAAATTCGTGCCTATTATCTGCGTGATAACAGTGGTTGCGCTTGTGTCTTGATAACCGGGACAGACCCAGAACCTGAGTCGGACCACAGTGGCGTGAACAGCGTTCCGAAATAAGGGAGTAAACAGGGCCGGATTAAGGTCCGAGTGGGCCGGGGGCTGAGAAAAAAAGGCCGTCGCCTATACTGAGAATCTCTGACAAGCAAAAAACGGTTATCTCCTTCCAAATCGTGCTGACAAGCAAAGAAAGGTTATCTCGAAAATCGGTGGGCCTATTTTCATGATGGGCCGGGGGCTGCAGCCCCCTCAGCCCCCGCATTAATATGGCCCTGAAAGTACATCGACATTTTCGAGTAAGAAAGCATACGAGCAGAAAATGATCGTCAAGGATATTCTGACACATTCACGTATTCTGTCTCGATCATGCCACATAACCTCCCCCTCCTCAAAGGAATTCTCAACGGTTTTGTGAAAATTCCACCACTAGTCCCAGTCAGAATAGGAAGACCCGGTCCCTTGCTCCTATAGTGGCCACGTCAATGTTGGTCCAGGGTATCAAGGCACAGACCAGGGGTATTTCTAGGATCGTGAATTTGGGGGATGTCGACCTCAAATTGGGGGGGTCCAGAGCTAATTAGTATGCATTTTGTATGCATACCATTGTCACATTACCATTTGGGGGGTGTCGACCTCAAATTGGGGGGGGGTGGATGTTGGGGGAGGTGCTGGGGTGTAAAAATATCCCTGGCACAGACAGCCAAACGTCGACTCCTCACTGGGGCGTGGGGAACTGTGGGCACATAAATTTTAAAACATGGAACTAACTGCTTCTACAGAAAGGGTCCACCCTTATTAAATGAAATAGACGCCTTTCGCAGTGTTGCTCTGCGTGTCAATTCCATTGCTGTGAAACAGCTGAGCTTATTGCGCGCGCGCACACACGCACACGCACACACACAAAACATAGACAAACACACACACACACACGCCGGTGATGCAAGAAATGAAGACTAGCGCCAAAGAAACGAGGCCTTCACTTAACCAACGCGACATAATATAGTTGCGGTGAATTGCACGTCATTTCAATGCAAAGGCTCTCATACTGTTACGTGTATGAGATGCGTCCCTTAGCCCTATAGCAATCGGATCGAGAACTACAGTGAATCTGCATTGTCGACCAATTCACCTGCTAGCTATCAACGAATCTCAAAGTAGCAGGAGAAAACGATAATCGTTCGAGTTAAAGTTCACATAAATTACGATGCTTTTAGGAGTTATTAAATATTACTTTAAGTCAACTGTTGAAATTCCATCGCTAAACAATAATTCAATCCTACGTCATCAGCTCGTCTCACTTAACCTTAGACCTATCATATCTCAAACGATCCATGTCACCCAGCACCCTCTGAGCCGATACTAAATGATCAGCAGAAGCAGGGCGAACGGCAGCCATGTTGAATTCTGCAATGTTGTTGTTGTTGTTGTTGTTGTTGTACTGTAGCTCATCCATCGCCTGCGAATCATGCGTCCGTGTCTTCGTTCTGTTGCGTTTCAATGAGTGACGGTTGCATTTCACTCGAATCGTTCGCTGCTTCTTCGTCGGGTTTCAATCTTGTCACGGAACGACAACATTTCGACCGAAACTCAAGCTAAAGCGATTAAGACACGTTGGAGGTTATGATTAACTAAATCCAACGACCCTGTCAGAACAGTCTCTAATACCGTAGGTTACATAAACGATTGCGCGTATGCGATAAATCCTGCACATGCAAACAGAATTTATCTTGAGCCAATTTTTAAAGAGTTACATTCACAGCTGTTTCAGACTGTTTGCTGTTGAAAAACACTCCCGCGGACACACGGACACACACATACACACATACACACACACGCAAGAAATTAATGAAAATATGGAAACAGCGAAAACTGCAATAATTAAATCAGAGTAATCGTTATCATAAACATAATCGTCGTTACCATCGTTTCTTTTTCCAGGCGGCTCCACAGGGGGCGTGCCCCTATTTAATGCCTGGCCACAGTGCCCCCCAAATACTCTAGTGCAATTATTCTAAGCAGCTAGACTAGTGGAGGTTTATGATAAATAGTTGGCCCCATGCTTAGAAGTTGCCACCCAAAAGTTCTCCCACTTGCCAAATCCTGGAACCGCCGCTGACGCGCTGAGATCAATTTAATCGATTTTGTCATCGAAAATTGCCTACAGTTGAATAATCTAGACCCTAGAGTCTAGACAACAGCATTAGATCCGACTAAAGGCTGTAAATCTCGCCGTCTTTTTTTACCAGAACGTTATCTTTGGGTTCTTCTAGAGTGGCGATGACGTGAAGTAGTTCCGTCGGTATCCTTCCGCTGCTGTGAGTCGCCGTGTTCGTACAGGAAACGGTCAGAGACGCCAGCGCTTCTTTCTTGGCCGGTTGATCCAACTTTATGAGGTCACCTTCGAATACTTCCAAATGCGTGGACGTCGGATCTGAAAAGAATTTGTTTTTATGCAATTATTTAAGGAAAACGACATTGACTGTGTTAAGAAGTTGACGCCTGACTGCAAACTTTTCAGTCGGATGCATAGCCTTCGATCAGGGTTTCACAAACATTTTGGAACCGCGTCCCACCTCAGCGGTTTTGTAAGGGGTCGTCCATAAATTACGTAACGCGGTTATGGGGAGGGGTCCAGCCATTTGTTACGAATTGTAGAGGAAAAAATACAAGGATTACCGTTTTTGCTAGTCAGGGTTTTTCGAGAGGAAAGAATGCAAGGATGACCTTTTTGCTTGTCAAGACTTTTCGGAAGACGAAAATAAGGGGGGGTTCGGCCTGTTGTTACGTCGTATTTTAGGAGGGTCTGACGTTTTGTTACGTCGCGTTACGTACGGGGGAGGGTAAAAAAAGTGCCAAAATCGCGTTACGTCATTTATGGACGACCCATAATGTGCCGAGACCCTAATCATATCAGGTAATATTTCATGAAATGCGTTAGGCCATCTAGCGAACGTTAGTTGAAAATTATAATCCGAGTTTTGACTAAAAGACAAAACAATAACCTCTGATTCAATTCGAATGAAAGTACGGCATATATTAGACAAAATTATTTATATTTTTGCAAAAAAATAATACAAAAGGAGAAACAGATATTGAAATTTCTTTTAAAAACTATCTTTTCTAAGACTTCGTCAGGAACACACCTTTGTTACGCGTCTTAAAAATCCTATGAGTAGGCCTATGGCAACACAGCTTAATAATCGTGAGGTTTCTTAAATAGCTTCTGAGTTCTGTGGAGCTAAAGAGCAAAATGGTCGGAATACGCTGTATACTTGCGTTGTTGCGAAATAAGATTAATTTTAAAAAGTACTATAGGCCAGGGTTTCCCAAACATTTCGGTGCAACCATTTCAGTGGCTGTGTAACATGCCGCGACCCTGCAAACTTACTGTCAACTGAAATTGGATTGAAAAACACTAATCATTGTAATATATGCCGTGTATGCATGGAGGATGCAGGCATAATGTAAATCTGTTAAGACCTAAGACTACTTTCAAGGTTTGTGACATTGTGGTATTGGTTAGAAAATGACACTTTTGACTCTTATTTCGCGCTACCTTGCGGCCCATTAGACGGAGCCCTGCGACCCACTTTTGGGTCGCGACCCACAGTTTGGGAAACACTGTTCTAGGCCTATTTCTACAATACAAGACTCACTAAACGCACCACCTGCTGTGGGGTTTAACCCCTTAACTGGGGATCCCGGATATGTCCGTCCATTTTACATTGAGTTACAGTTAAATACCCGGTTAAGGGTATTAAAAAGATTTTCATTGCGTTGTTGAGTATCGTAATTAACAGATGAGTAACTTTGAAATGCTATTAGTAATTAATAAAGAGCAATGAAGACGTTAAGCATTTGAGTATTTACTGTTGTAATCTTTTACTGCAAATGCCCAAACGGATCGATCCCTAAGACCGTTCATTAGATAAGTTACGATTCGGTAGATGACGTTAGCGTCAATCGTCTGCAGTTGGAGAACAGTTCCATCGAGGAGAGTTACGATCAGGATATCACCTGCGATTGATTTCAACTCTGGATCCTGTCTGGTGTCAAATACAAGCAAATCAGCTTATTTCATCATATGCATGTGCTACTGTCCAAGCCACGAAATCTCACAATTTCACATATATGTATATATATATATACGTTTCATGTATATATACTGCATATAGACTGTATATATACACTGTATATAATAGACTGTATATATATACTGTATATACTATACATACTGACTATATATACTGTATATATTATACTGTATATATTATACTGTATATATATATATATTGTCACTTCACTAAAACCACAATTTATAAACCGGAACTAGAAGAATTTTCTAGAAAGACTTAGACAAGATAGGAGAGTTGCCATGTGAGATTCAGTATCTGCGACGCGCTTCGTACCGACAAAAAATGCACGCGGCGAACGTTCAGCGAATGCGGAATGCGCACTGCAAGAAGCTTCGCCTACCCTCCTTCTCCGCAAACGGACGAGATCTGAGCGAACGACACGTCCAGAACTTTCCTCCCTCCTCCTCCTCCTCCTCCTCCATTAGCCGTCGCCGTCACCAACGAAATCCCTTTCGAAGCGACGGACACGGTCACCGAGCAGCTGTCTTCGTCGTCGTCGTCGGCGGCGACGACGCCGTGCCTAAGGACGGCGTCGAAGTGGCGAGAGAACTGCGGCGTCCACTTGTCCGTCGCCCAGCGGACCACTCCCTCCTTCACGGCGTCCACTTCCGGCCTTCCCCTCCTCCTCCTCGCCTCGTCGTCGTCGTCGTCGCCGCCGCCGTCGTCGCCGCCGTCGAAACTGAACATCGTCCGGTAGTAGCGAGCGACGTGCTTCGCCCAGACGCCCAGCTTCCGGTTGTCGGTCAGTCTTCGCGGAGGGACGTAGGTGGACAGGATGTTGACCAGTCCTGTTTCGCTAATTTCGTTCTCGAATTCACAGTAGTACTGCTTGGCGGCCAACGTCACCAATTCAGAATCCTGTATCGAGAGAAGAAGAATGAATTGTTATATATATATATATATATATATATATATATATATACAGATTGAACATATATAAATTGAATATATATAATTCATTCTTATTTTTTTATCGCCCATCGGCATAGACAGATTGCTATCGCAAGGGAAGATGCGCATAGGTTATTGCAAAGGATGTCACAGTTACTGAGTTAATTGGTCCTTTCAAAATATGAAATGGCCAAAATCGTTCTTAAGAACCTCTCTTTATTCTTACAATACAAACTTCTAAGACTATTAGCTGTAATTAATGCCTTATTCCAAGTTTAAGTTTTTTAATTTGGAGGGTTGGGCGAAATACAAAGGGATCATTCAATACTTCTAGACCAAGGCTGCATTAGATCTCAAAGTACCAAATACCAATTACCAGACAGGTAATGTAATTGCAGTCCAATTCTCATCAACTGACGATGGAGAGAAGATGAAGTTCCGGCAAAAAATTCAGTTTTAAATGTCTCTGAGTTTGGGTTTATTTTCTTGCAAATAAAAGAATTTTATTATTATGTTCAATTATTATTATTATTATTATTATTAACATTATTATTATTATTATTATTAACATTATTATTATTATTATTAAACAATTAAATATTATTATTATTATTATTATTATTGTACATCTTTATTCACAAGATTAGATATAAACATCACAAACAGAAAAGTAACATGATGGTGATCAAATAACATGAGCATTATTATTATTATTAATATTATTATTATTATTATTATTATTATTATTATTATTATTATTATTATTATTATTATTATGACGACGACGACGACGATGATGATGATGATGATGATGAGTTATTATTATTATTATTATTAGTATTATTAGTAGTAGTAGTAGTAGTAGTAGTAGTAGTAGTAGTAGTAGTAGTAGTAGTAGTAGTAGTAGTAGTAGTAGTAGTAGTAGTAGTAGTAGTAGTAGTAGTAGTAGTAGTAGTAGTAGCAAACTGACTACAGAAAGAGACGCATAGCTTTCGGCACTTGATAATAAATTATTGTTTTATCGAAACAAGACTCCCGTAACATCTGTGTTCATTGAGTTATCCCAATGTTTTGGTATAACATAATGTGTTAGTAATAGTCTACTATCACTAGCATTCCATGACTCGTTATGCTAGATTTCTTGGTAAGCAGCAGTACTTTCCTAATTATGTCATCGTTTTATCTAACCTTATCACAGACGTATTCGCCGAGAAGTACGCCTCTGGTAATCTGAGCGTAGATGAGATTGGTAGCAACGGTATCTCTAATCGTATCTTCCCAAGGACTGGATATTTCCTTACGAATGAACAACCTCCAGACTCCCCCTTCCGCCGCCTCCATCTGAGAATGACTCTTAAGAAACAGGCGCTCGCACTGTGAGATGGCGTCGAATACTTTGTCACCTTCGCTGCCGAGCGAACTGATCTACAAACACGCGCGCAGACGTATGCCTTCATTCTATAGGAATAATGGGGGGCTGTTCATTAATTACGTCAACAATTTTTGGGCAATTTTTGACCTCCCCGTCCTCTTTGTCAACAACTGTCAAACTTCCAAACGTATTATTGAAGCTCTCTGTGCAGAACATGGAATCAACTTGATTAAGGGGCTGTCCATTAATTACGTCTACAATTTTTGGGCAATTTTTGACCTCCCGTCCTCTTTGTCAACAACTGTCAAACTTTCAGTAACCCCCTATAATTATGTCAAAATTTTTTGACCCCTCCTAAGATCAGTAACCCCTATAATTATGTCAAAATTTTTTGACCCCTCCTAAGATCAGTTACGGGTTCCCCTATGCAGTAAAGTTTAGAAGGCTGTTATTTTTGCGGTGATGAGAATTTTTCCCCTTTTTGCTCATCAAGTATCAAAATGTGATGATGAATTTTTTGATTGTTAGGTTATTTTCCGTTGCAATAAATAGTATTCCATGAAATTTTCTATTTTTGATTAATTGTCAAAAATTAAACTGTTGACGTCAACTTCTCTTGACCCTCTTCTCCTGTCAACAACTGTCAAACTTTTTCGAACCCACCCCCATATTTTGTTGACGTAATTAATGGACAGGCCCTAAGTAGGCCTACTTTTTGTTTCGATTTCGATAATTTTCTCCCAACCGGAATCTCGAAAAAACAGAGTTTTAAACCTGTACAATGTTTCATAAGTTATAGGATATTTCAAAAACAAAATGTAGATCATCCTTTTACAATTTGAATGAAGTCTGGCCCATAGGCCCCTATAGTTTAAACGGGGGCCTTAGTGTTTGGAATCGAATGTCAGAAATTTCTAGTACAGCGAACAATTCACGAAATATTACTTTTAATTATTCAGTGGCGTAACGTGGAAGGGGCGGGAGGACACTTTGTTCAGAAATTTCTAGCTACAGCGTTAGCAACCCTTCACGAAATGAACGTTACGACCTTTTTTGCTCGTCAATGAAAAAGAAGGTGATGACGTAATTGCATCAGCTCGAAAACTGAATGAAATTCTGCCCCCCCCCAAAAGTCACTCTACGCCACTGTTTATAATTGCATCAGCAAGAAATTCTGTTTAAAAAAATCGCTCTGAGTTTATATATATATAATTATATTTATATATTAGTTATAATAACGATTAATTACTTATACAACAATTATTACTCGAGAAGTACAGAAAACAGTTCAGCCATTTCTCTTTCTCTTGCAATTCAATTCCTCGAGATTTTGTTGGACAGGTTCAGTGGTCGGTTTTCTGAGAAAGCAGTGTTGTTGGACCGCTTTCGCCTCAGACTTTTAGATCTCCAGTGGGGTGGAGGGGCAGGACAACCGAAATTCAAAATTTTAAAACCACCAGTAATCAATTCGTTACCTTATTTAGACCAGTCAAGTATGGAAATACTGTCTGCAATGATTAGGGCGGAAGTTGGAACTACGCGCTGGAGCGGTAGGCTGACGGAGCGGGTTCAAGCCCCGTTAGCGCCCCTAGTGGCTTTCACACAGACAGTTATGCCTCCTAAGCCACTCTAAATTATGCTATAGTAGTCATTCAGTGGCGGCTCCCAAATTTTGCAAGTCGGGGGCGCTGGGGTCGCAACTTCTAAGCATGTGAGCCAACCATTTGTTGATAGGTATGTAATAGTAAGTATAGGTTCCCAACGAGGGGGCCACTGAGGCCAGGAATTCAATAGGGGGCACGCCCGACCCCGCCCCTATGTGGATCCGCCACTGATAGTAGTTTATAGTAATCGACACATTTTACTGCATAAATAGCGCTCCGAACTGGGCGCAGTTTTTTTCACTTGCCCTATTTTCCATCGTGATGAATAAAGAGAATCCGAATTTTTCTCGTAGATCGATTGATTTGAAGATGTTTGAGATGATCTCCGACGAAGTGACCGAAGAATCAACGTCGATCGAATGACTGCTTCCGTCCATCAGCGTCACCTGCAGCTCCATTGGTTTCCTGTCCATTGCTGCCTGTTAAGCAATCCATTTTACTTCCGATTACGCATAAAAGTTCCCTTCAGGCCGCGGCATAGTTGTATAATCGACAAGAAACCTTAGAACACGTCGGCTTCAACTATTGAGGGTCCTTTAGACGCACGGCATTTATGCATTCTCATTGGAGCGTCCATAAAATACATAAATAATTCCACAGAAGCATTTTAGACGTGGTTTCAGAACGACGAATAGACGTTTTTAAGTAAGCGGAACTGTCGTGGTCTTTGTCAGAGAGACGGTTTCATCTTCTATGTATTCCCGACAGTATCTAGTGACATTTTGCGTCTGTGTTGCGGTGCTAAATCAATCGAAATACACGTAGACATGAACCTACTACATATTCGACAACATTGATCTACAGCTGCGTGAAAAAGTCCTGCACGTTTATAGGATTTTTGTTTTTTATGAATATCTGAATAACCATTAATGATTTAGGATATGCAAATCTCAATATATTTCAAGGGGTATTGATGTTTTTGGTAAAGAATTTACTAATTATTGTGTGATTGCCTTATGGATCCTCACAAAAAAATTTTTTGTGAGGAGCGTGAAACGTGAAACGTGCAGGACTTTTTCACACAGCTGTACAACTCTACATGGTCTGACTGATCTTCCGGATTGACCTGGCTCTAATTCTATTTGGATTTGGTGCGCCATCGGCTGATGCCCTGGGCATTATGATAGTGGCGCCATAGAAGTTTATTGATTGATTGATTGATTGATTGATTGATTGATTGATTGATTGATTGATTGATTGATTGATTGATTGATTTGATTGATTGAGTGGTCGTACGCAGAAAATGATGAAACAGGCGTATGAACGTTACAGTGTAATATAGAGTAAAGACGAGCTGAATTCAAAATGGCGCTGCGGTGATCAAGTAATTTTGAGATCGACGCAGAAGTAATAACTGTTCCTTTAATTAAGATATGGACGCTTGCTAGAAAACCCAGATATGGAAATTGATCAACGGGTCAGGGCAGTTTAAAAGTGCAAGTTGTGTCCAAATGGACACCCAGTGAATTAAGGGACTTGGACATCCAGTAAACTAACTTGATCGTTTAATTACTAAAGTTGGATACAAAGTCTACGTTTGCAAGTTTCCCAGTGAATATTATCAGTGTTTTATCCGGACTCCAGCCCTTTGGGCGATGTGTGACTTGGCTGGAGGGGAAGAACACAGTTCATTGCAAAATTTGTGCCAGTGCTGATATTGTGTGTGGAGGGATTTTGAGGTTTTACGGGGTGGGAAATCTCCTCCTTAACAGGTTTGGATAAAACACTGAATAGAATCATCGATCAAACAGGAAACAGATAGCATCAAACATCTGAAAGTTTTGCACAAATTATACAACTCTAAACTCTTTGACAAACTTGCTATAGAACAGATAGGTAACAGGAAATCGCTCGATTTGCACACCTTGGCACCGTTGACACCTGGCAGTCCGGTCAAGTTTACTGACAAGACTGGACTTAAAACCACGAGAACACCCGGTGAACATTTCTTTAAAGCGCTCTTCAGTGGGTCATTGGTCAAATGGTTCGTGAGTATTTGATGGGTCATATGGGTCAAATGGGTCAAGAGTTCAGTGCATGGGTCACGTGGGTTATTTTGTGCGACTCATTGCCGTCTCTGAGAAGACCTAATTTCTGAAATGCGAAAAAGACAAATTCCCTAAAAACTACAGACACGCAAAATCGATCTAATCACTTTCGAAGCTCTTTTACGGGCCAAAAAACACAACTTGGTTATCTAATCTGCAGCGGTTCTCAAAATCCTCTGTACTCGAAAAGTCTCGAATACCCCTTGACACTAGCGCTGTCTCTCTCTATCTCTGTCTCTCTGTCTCTCTTTGTATGTCTGTCTCTGTCTGTCTCTCTGTCTCTCTTTGTATGTCTCTCTCTGTCTGTCTCTCTTTGTCTGTCTGTCTGTCTGTCTGTCTGTCTGTCTGTCTCTCTCTCTCTCTCTCTCTCTCTCTCTCTCTGTCAGCGCCTCCATGCTCTGCAGTCTATTGCCTCCGTCTACTGCAAATTCTCCACGGACATTTTAAATCTTCCCCTAATACACACCGATCTGTCCTTATTTGTTTATCAATCGTACTCTGGAACACTGCTGTCCACCAGTCTCTAAACCGTTGTGCTCCACTGGTGGACGTGCATTATGAGGTGGCGCTATAAAAGTTGTTTGGAGTGGAGTGGAAAACTTGCGAGACGAAGAAAAATCGGTCACGAGAGTGCTGCAAGTGATTGCATGCCGATTTCGTCGACCTATGAAAAGGCGAAATCTACAGAAGAAAAACACTTTTAATTGCTTCAGACCGTCAGACGTCAGTGCGTAAAACGGTTGACTGATGATACAGCATTGGTTCACAGTTGGCCTCTGTAAGGTCAACGTATACTTGACTGATAAAACGTCGCGTCTGCAGTCTACAACCGACTTTCACCTTTGAAATATATTGCTGTTACTTCATTCAACCGCCGTCTCGTTGTCCGACCTATTGCGACCAAGTCAATACCATTAGCAGCTTCGGTGCATGGCATAGGCCCTATAGAGCGGAATAGAGATAGACAGTGAGGAAGCGATGTTTTAGAATCGATAAGAGAGAGAGAGAGAGAGAGAGAGAAATCAAATTCAAAGCTATAAAGAAGGTACATGAGACTTGTCTTTTAGCATCGCTACGAGACATGGACTGTAACAAAAGACAAAAAGGAAGATACCAACATCTGAGAAGAAATGCTAATTCGGATTGGATAGGCCAAAGTCACTGGTGTGGCCAGGTTTTCAGAACAGGGGTTACCACGATGGCAGACACATCCCATTCAATCCGACTATTGGGGGCGGGGGGGGGGAGTAGAGAAGCGCCATCGGCTACTAAACGGAGTCTGGAACGCCAAAGGTTTCGAGTAATATCACAGAGTTAAACGGTGAATTCTGGCGCATATCCTGAACCCTTTAATGCGATTTATTATGAATTAGAGTGGCCACAAACTGTAATCCAATTAGGTCCATCGATTAATTATATGCCAGCGGTCACTCCTTTCTGTATAAAAAATTTCTCATAGATTTTGCACAAATCCCACGACTAGTCCAAGCCCCAGTGTCGGGGGACCTGTCCCCTCGTTGCTCCTCCTCCTCCTCCTCCTCCTCGCGGCTACGCTGATCATGACCGGAATGGTCGTCGGCAATGAGAAACTGCATGCACAAAAGAATTCCTCAAGCAAAATACGACACCGTCTAAAGACATTTTTGCCCAATAAACAAGCAGACAGACAGACAGACAGACAGACAGACAGACAGACAGACAGACAGACAGACAGACAGACAGACAGACAGACAGACAGACAGACAAGAGACAGGCCAATGCTGAAGGATTAAAAACTAATCTGACTACAAAAAAGTATACAACTCTACATGCATGCTGTATATATATACACTACATGTATATGCGTGACTATTTATATACATATATGTTCATATATATATATATATATATATTATATATATATATAAAGTGTATATATATATTCTCGTTTCTTTATTGCGTAAAAATTGGGAAGAAAGGAAATATTGAAAAGCACAATGAAGATATATAAATGAAGGAAATAGAAAAGTAAACACTCTTTGTGTTAATTCTTTAAAAATCTCTTTTGTTTGTTTGTTTGTTTGTTCGTTCGTTTCTTTGTTTGTTTGTTTGCGTCCGTCACGATTTTAAAGAATCACGTTTCTCTCCAAAATCGTGACTGATTTTTCACGACCGCTCCTCGCCTCATGCCTTCACGATCGTGACCGCCGTCAGCTGTCACGTCTGTCTGTCGAACGAGATTCTGGCATGAAAACATGTTTTTACGTGAGGCCGCCTACAATCTTTTTTGTTGTTGCGGACTTGTCACCGTAAATAATCAATGACACGCGCAGTCTGGTGCATACGATAGAAGACGCCGCGCTTGCGATCGGTCCAATCATACCATTGTAGTTATTACCAATTAATTCAGTCCATGCTATGTCCTCAGAGTATGACTGATTTCAAAGTTACGCAATGTGGACATTGCACTTACACTGTACACAGTCTTAAAATTCTGAGTATTGAATCTGTTTTTGGCCACAAGTGGCTGCAATTAGCAGTGGCGTCGAGAGGAGATGCGGGGGGTGCGGACCGCACCGGGTGACACCATCTAGGGGGGTGACACCAAACAAGGATGACCTTTTTTTGCTTGTCACGGTATTTGAGAAGGAAAAATAAGAAAGATTTAGAAGAGGTCCCAAGTCTAAATGGGTGACACCACGATTTTACCGCACTGGGTGACACCAACCCTAGCGACGCCACTGGCAATTAGGAAGGAAAGAAGAACAGCAAAGTGGATGTGGGCAAAACTTCCGACGCTTACCGAATATTCGAAATACGAAGGCGGTTGGTGTCTTGGACCGTCCGCTATAAGACAGACAAATATTTTCTTCAAATTCGAAGAGAAGGCAGCGGGGGCGTCGTCGATGAATTTCGCCACATACAAAAATATCTGCAGACAAAAATAATCGTCTGTTATGCAAGTCAATCAGCTTGGAACTTAGTGCTATGATATTATGCCATACAAGTGCATAACCAATACTGCTGGTGCTACTTATTTTAGTTTTCAATGTCTATTACCACTGCAATTGCAGGATGTAGTTGTACACCCTAGTGGTTCTCAGACAGGGCAAACCCTACTGAACAATTTTAACTTCTTCTTCTTCTTCTTCTTCTTCTTCTTCTTCTTCTTCTTCTTATTATTATTATTATTATTATTATTATTATTATTATTATTATTATTATTATTATTATTATTATTATCATCATCATCATCATCATCATCATCACAATTATAATTATAATAATAACAATAATAATTATTATGAGTATTCTAGAAGAAATACTTTTTTAGGAAAGTAGGGATTTTGATCCTGATAACTTTGAGAGCTTGAACTTTCTGACCTTGTCCGAGGGTAGGAAGATGCTGACAACGAGGCTGAGCAGAATCCAACCACGTGATCTTTCGTTCTTCTGGTTATTGTTGTTAAGCAGGCTAAGGATGATACAATAGACCTCGTCTCTGCAAGAAGAATAATGAAATGCGAAACGCCATATAAAAATATTTCATGCCACAAAATCTGTTGAATCTCGATTGAAATGTCAGCTATACAACGAAAATCTTAGAAAAAGGACCGGACTATAAATTAGACCACGGCGTCGATCAGCAATCCAACTCATAAATCCTAGACGTTACAAGACGTGTTTTTCCTGAGATGAAAGAGACGCTCTATTACCAAAAAAGAACTCCAGTACTCCACTACGCCTAATCCACTCATCAGCATTCTCTTTAGAACTGACAAATAAAAACTAGAGCAACAATAATTATAGAAAAGAACTAGGAGATACATATTCATAACTAAACAACGAACGAACCTCAATAGCACATTATACATGCCAATGTACGCTATAAAAACACATTAAACAGCATCTGTGGGCGTTCGTCTATCACAAAGGATATCAGGATATATTTTATGTAATTTTTACTAAACAGTTTTGAGCGAACAAAGAGTTTGTTTAAACTTTGTTCACAGAAAACAGAGGCTGAAACTAATGACGTTCTTATCCAAAGCGGTATTTGAGAGTCACACAAGTGGGAGGGGGTGTTTAGTTGTTTCGTTATGCCAATTAATTTAACGCCAAACACGAAACCTTCCCCTTGGAATTTTCCTCAAACCCCTTATAAAAATACCAAACGGTTCTTACCTTAGAATTGGTTTCAGTAGGGCACATCCAATTATGTACTGAACTTGTTCGAAGGGTGTTTCTGCAGAACCCTCAGCAGAAGAACAGGAACCTTCAAGCACGCTGCTGCTGCTGCGGCGGCTGCTGCTGCTGCTGCTGCTTGTATTAGATGTTCTCTTTAGACCCTGTCTCAGTTTTGCTTTCAGCTGCTTCAGACGAATGGTGTTCCATGATCCCCATGACGAATTACCAGCACTGTCAGTTGGCTAAACAGTAAACAGTCGACATTGATTACCAGAACACTCTAAAGACGGTCCGCGACAACTGGGTACCGCCGATTGGGCCCCGGGCAACTGGGCCCGCCAATTGGGTAACGGGACATCTGGGTAACGGGACATCTGGGTAACGGGACATCTGGGCCCCGTACAATAGAGACAGAGAGAATGGTGTTGATAAATGGAATAGGCAACGACTATTTTGGTTTGCCGGTTTTATGCTTTAACATCATAAATGTCTTCAGGAATACAGCGAAGGCTCAGTTCTTCTT